>JAQQZS010000009.1:27077139-27089679 GCA_030068045.1 Platyallabes tihoni | reverse complement strand
CCAAAGATATGCAGGTTAGGCTAATTGGCGTTCCCAAATTGCCCGTAGTGTGTGAATGAGTGTGTGAATGTGCGTATTCATATTTAAGTTTAATGTTCTCACATGTTAGTTCCTGTTGTCACGTGTGTTACAGCAGCTTTACACACTCATCCGCTCACCAGCCTGTCATTATCCCGTCTCTCTCAAACTCTATAGACAAAAATCAAAACACAAAAGAGGGATAAAAACTTGTCTGTCCTGAATATGTGGGAAAACTTGTTACATGGCACTGACACTGGAGACTCCTTCCATTATTTATATTATGTAGAGCATGTGCTGTGAACGAGCTGTTGCTATGGAAACAGTAACATATTAGAGCAAGTGTGTTAACATAAGCCTGTGTTAGTGTCAGAGCTGATGATACAGAGTTAATCCTGAGCTGGAACTCTGAGCGGTGTGTCTTGCCCCGGCGTGTGGCGTTTGTAGCGTGGCGCTGCGGGAGGCCGTGAAAGCCAACAGATTCGAGAAGAGTTCGATTAAAAACATGTTGAAATGGAAACGACTGAGACGACGAGGATGATTCAGTCTTGATGAAGTCCACGTGTGACGATCGATCTCCTGCGATGCTGCGAGTGCTGATTCAGCACTCTCCTCCCGCTTCCACAGCTCTCACCATCACATCCGCTCGACTCGAAACCGGGGAGCATTGCTCCTGCATCAGCACTCTGACTCAGAGAAGTTCGATCTGAATGACCGAGAGCCAGGTTTGTGTTTCGTCCACGCTGAAGGCAGAATGTTTCCGCAGGTGTAAGGATGAACAAAGGCACCGAGATCCATTTCACACTCGCGGATGTTTAGAGGAGACGACTCGGGATACGATTATCATGTCACGCCGCTTTTTTTGACTTCTGCGTTCTTTTTTCCTCAAGGTGGAAGATAATTTGAGGAGAAATGAATCAGATTGGAGCTGTCCGAGCCGTTTCACTCAGGGAGTAGATAAAGAGTTCCTCAAGGAACTTTCACTGGATAGTTGAATGTTCTAAAAGAAGTTTCTCTCCTTTTTGTTGTGAGAAGCTTTAGATGGGACACAGAACGTCATCCGGAGTTCGAATCCCGGGTGATGCTGTAGCCTCCCGCGGCCGAGGGCCTGGAGAGAGCTGATTGGCCGAGCTTTCTCAGAGGGGAGGGATGTGAGGCACTTAGCGCCCTCGCATCTGTTATGGCTCTACAGCCAGTCAGGAGCTCACACACACACACACACACACACACTTGATGAATATAAGACCCATAAATCTACAAAAGCCACAAATTTCCCCTCTTGAATTTTGTAGTAAAGTGCAACTATATTTTTACTTTTCCAGTCCCCGTGGGCTGTTTGTGTGTGTGTGTGTGTGTGTGTGTGTGTGTGTTTTGCTCAGTTTTAGTCCATATGCAGTAAAATATCTTCTTTGTTACTTGAGATGTGAAAGATCAGAGCAGATTAAAGCTTGTTTTCTGACGCACACACAAGGGCTCAAGCTCGAACTCTCGATTTTCTGAAACCTTTGCTCTTGTAACCAGACTTACAGTGTGAGTGTGGGAGAAGATAAATATATAACACCATAGATACAGATAGATAGAGTCAGCATCAAAGGGAACACCCAGAAAATGCCACATTTGTTTGAAGCTGAGAGAGAAAACAAACCACTAGCACAATGCTGAACAGCTGCTATATTACAATAAATCCTTAATTACAATAAATCATAACTTATCCTTTCCCAATCTTTTAAAAAAAGTTTTATATTTTACCTAATCGAATGGGATCAGGTTGCACGTGGCATAGTGGATGAAGGTTTGATTCCCGTCTGGGAGTGTGCATGTTCTCCCCGTGCTTGGAGGGTTTCCTCCAGGTACTCCGGTTTCCTCGGCGTGTGTGTGCTCTTATGAGCTCTGCGATGGATTGGCACCCCATTCAGGGTGTACCCCACCCCTTGCCCGAATGCCCTCAGGAATAGGTGCCAGGCCCCTGCGTCACTATGCAGGATAAGTGCTGTAGAGAACGAGTGAGAGAAGAAATAAGAAGATTGAAAAAAGTTTCATGAATTCTGATTTGAGTGTTCATACTGCAAAAAATCAGATCTGTATGTGATTAAGGATCAGACATGGAAGTGGCCCAAATCAGAATTGAAAAGATCAGCTTGCATGTGGTTTGGGTTGTTCACACTGGCATGAAAAATCAGACCCAAGTCACATATGAGCAAAAAAAAAAAAACATTTTGGCGACTTCAAGCTGAAAAAGTAGACTGCGTTTACTCCTGGTGTTATAAGGTGCAGGTGGATCTAATTCAGTAATTGGGTGAATGAGAGCGTGTGTGTGTGTGTGTGTGTGTGTGTCTTCTGCGAGCTGAAGTTTCTGCCACCATGTTATTTGGCTGCACTGCATTCTGGGAACTGTAGATGGACATGTTTCCAGGTTTGGAACTGAGTGTAAGGAGTCTCCAGTGTGAGTGTGAGAGTCAGCCAGAGGTAAAACTGTAAGTGTTCACGAGAGAGAATACAGCGAGGCTGGTGTGGGAGCGAGTGTTTATATCTTATATAACAGAAGTGACAACAGGAACTAGCTTCATTTCATGAATGTTAAATGTAACTATAAATGTTTGCAGAACACAAGGTCTTTAATATCTTTGATACATTGTAGCTGCTGGACAATCGCTGGGTGTAAGAGGAATAAAACGTCTGGGGACGTTCTGTTTGAGGAAATTCATAAAAACACACACTTGCTGTTTATTATTTACATTTTGACTTTCTTTACTGATCATTTTATTTATTAGGATTTCTATCCCACAGCCCACCTTTAACTCGTTGATTTTGTTATAGATTTTTACAGTAAATTTATTAAACTAAGAATATTCTAGAAATTTCAGTCCTGAACTCTTGAGGTTGTGTCCAGTGAATATATTTAGGACACAGCGACAGACGTCTGGCTGTAGTTCGATTGTACACGTACTGTATAGCGATGTGAATGACTCTGACTGCACTCCTGTTGCCATGGCGACATGATGACATTTAGGTGTGGGTGAAGGTCTTGGTGCCGTGACCCATGACCCTGTCGGTCTGCGAGCAGCGTTCTGTCGACAAACGGATTTCCGTCACGGTGAGAGAATCTCATCTCACATCACCGCTCAGAGAATCTCCTTATTAATTAACTTTAATGTTTTAACTAAAGAATTATGATTCTCATTATGTGTGTGTGTGTGTGTGTGTATGTGTTCCTGTCCATGTAGATTATTATTATAATGCCAATTTTAAATGCCTGTTTTAATTAAATAACTTGAAAAGCAATTACACATGACACGGATACAAGACCAGATTATATAACCGGCCTAGAACACGGAGAGACGTTTACAACATGGAGCTATTTGCATAGTTCGTCTTTTTATACATTGAAATTGGATTTAGATCTTTATGATGATGTCAAAGACTGAATGAAACATGAAACATGAATGATAAATGAACATGACTGAGTTCAGGTTCAACTCAATACTTTATGGAAGTTTAAAGACGGGATTAATGAGGTTCTTGTCTTATAAAATGCAGCAAAACCAGCAGACAGTAAGGAGGCTTTCCTACGTTCCCACGAGCGAGCACTGAATTGGTAACGTGAACATGAAATCATGACACTTCATGAAGGTTCACAGTTTAATGGAAGAAATTGTAGGAGTTGTACGTATACACACTACCGCTCAAAAACTTGGTATCACTTGCAAATGACTTTGTTTTTGTTTAGTGATTTATTTTCTACATTCTACAACAATTCTGGGGATTCCAAAACTATGAAATAAGACATATGGAATTAGTTCATTATGTAGCAGTAACAGTCAGTTGTTATTTTAAAACCTGAAGGTCAGCTGTTCTGGATCAGGTCTCACAAGAACAGTATTGTGTCGAGTGCGTTTGTAAAACCCATCGAGCTCCATGATGATGAAACTGTCCCTCATGAAGACCTTCCCAGGAGAACAAGACCAAAACTGACCTCTGCTGTTCATTTAGAGTCACCAGCCTCAGAAATCACCAATTAACAACCAGCACCTCAGATTAGAGCCGTTATGAAGCTTTACAGAGCAGAAGTAGCAGATATACATCTCAATATCAACTGTTCAAAGGAGATTATTGTGTGTTTTGGATAAACGCCTTCAGTATTGTTTTACAGTGTAGAAAGAAATAAACATCAGGAACGACCATGGGGTTAGAAGGGGTGTACAAACTTTTGATAGTAATTTGGTAGTGTATATTTGGACTCTATGATCCATTCCTGAAGAAACAGGAACCACCTACAAAGTCCTGAAAAACCGCTACGATCAACATATGAATAATTTACACACGCGTGATTGTTTTGACGTGGCGAGACGTGGCGAGACGTACCGAACGCTGACAAACGTCCTGAAGATCTGACTGGGATCTCCTACGATATCAAGATCATTCAAGTTCACAATCAAATTCGGGGAACGTGTGAAAGGGACCTGAGGCAAGACTCCCGAGTGGCGTGACATAAAAGTTTTCATGTCATCACCACTTTTTTCGTCAGCTCATTGTGAGCTCAAAGGTGTAAACACTGTACATTCACACAATGAGGGAGGAGCATACACTCTCCGCCCTGTCAGTCACAGAGTCGCTAACCAATCGTAGGAGTGTAGATGGAATAAGGCAGACGCACTTTTCTTTGTGTGTGTGTGTGTGTGTGTGTGTGTGTTACACCAACCTGTGGTGCAGCAGGAACAGCAGTTTAGAGTCTAGAACCAAACCAGGAAATGAAGCAGAACCGAAGAGCATGTGGCAGTTGAGTGTTTCAACAAACAAACACATTATTAAAGAACAAAATTAAGTACATAAGTAAGTGCACAGAACATTTTGCCCCAGACAGAGAAGATCAGAGGAGCTGCATCTTAATCAGAGACATGGTTCATCTGGAGGAGTGATAATCGCTCAGATTCTCTTTCACGGTGTGAGCGCATCGAATTAACACACGCACACTGACTTTATTTTGTTATTTCGACTCAAAATAGTGAAGGAAAACTGTGATCTCTATTTCTCTCCCACACACACACACACACACACACACACACACACACATGAGGAACGTGTTGATGTGAGATGTTCGAGCGCTCGTGTTTTCTTCGCCTCTAGCCATGAATCTCCATCTCATGTCGTCTGTTTTTCAATTCAATTTTATTTGTATAGTGCTTTTAGCAATTGTCATTGCCTCAAAGCAGCTTTACACAATCAAAAGAATTATTTAAAATTGTGAGTGTTTTTGCCCTCAGACGATGATGATGATGATGATGACGACTCGTTGATGAAGGAGAACATTATGACCGACTGGCTTTCGTGTAAGGGGATTAAGGTTCCTCTGAGGTCATACTTAGCGCAAACTATCACTCATTACACTCACTCACTGTTCTGAAGCATGAGATCATCTAACTTCATCTATCATCTAAGATGATCTCTTCTTCTCCACCTCCCCGTGTGAAGCCTAAAAACTGTGCCGAGACAGATTTTTATTAAAAAAAAAAATATATATATATATATATATATATATATATATTCATAAAACAATAATAAACATTTGTAAAAAAAAAAAAACTATTTTTTAATTTAAATTCTGACATTAGTTTAATTATTATCCTTATTTTTAACATGCTGTAACATGCTTTATCATATTTGATATTTAATATTTTTATTTCCTTATTCTTTTTTTCTTTTCTTTTCTATTATTTAGTGTTCATATTATTTTTATTTAATGAATTAATGAATTAATTTATTTATTTTTGACCTTTCCTGCTGTTTTTTTTCCCCGGATGTACATTTACATTCAGGCATATAACAGACACTTTTATCCAGAGAGACTCACACAAGTACTTTGAAGTTTCCATCAATAAATATATCCATACTCTGGTTCACTAGCTTACTGACTGTCTTTAGACATTGTTAAAGGATTGAACAGAGTCTGGATGAATGTCTTCCTTGATCTCTGAGTGAAGGTGGGACCAGCCGAGCAGTTCTGAATGATCGGAGGGAACGTGTGCAGTGTGGGGTTTGATTAGAGCTGAGCGGTAAGGGGATGCTCGGCCGTTTTTAGCTTTATAGGCGAGCATCTGGGTTTTGAATTTGATGCAGCAGCTAGCTACTTGAGGGAGCGGCGGAGAAGTGGGGTGGTGTGGGAGAACTTAGGAAGGTTGAAAAAGAGACGTGCAGATGCATTCTGGATCAGCTGCAGAGGACGAATGGTGGACAGAGAAAAACCTGCCAGGAACGAGGTGCTGGAGTCTAGTCTTGAAATAACAAGGGACTAAACAAGCACCTGAGTAGCCTGTGAAGAAAGAAATGGGCGGATTCTTTTGATGTTGTGGAGAAGAAATCGACAAGTGCGAGTAAATTTAGTAAGTTGTGGAGTCTCCAGATTGTGGAGACTAATGTGTAGTAAGAACACCAAAAGATCAGGTATACAGAGAAAACAGAGGAGGACCAAGTACTGAGCCTTGTGGGACACCAGTGGAGAGTCTGTGTGGAGCAGATGTGGATCCCCTCCAAGTCACCTCAAACAACCGATCTTCTATGCAGGAATAGTCATTGGACTATGTAAGAAAATCAGAGTACTGGGGCCTCCGAGTGGCGCAGTAGTAAAGTGCTCGCCCTATCATCTGAAGGAGCAGATAGCGCTGTCCTCCGAGTGTGTTACTCCGCCCCCAACGGTGCAAATATGTGATGGTCTTCGGCCCTCCTGACTGAGTGGTAGTAGTAGCCTTAATGTGGGAAGCCCTAGTGACAGGGAGGAATTGGACACGACTAAATTAGGGAGAAAATCGGGGAAAATCCAAAAAAAAAAAAATAATAGAGTACCCAGGGGAAACCCACCAAGCATTGGGAGAACATGCAAACTCCCGGACCCCGGAGGTGCAAAGCGACCGGCAGACCGGCCACTGGCGGTGGACCCTTTGGGTGCGTTCCATGGGGTTCGATCAGACTGGGATCTGGAAAGTTTGGAGGCAGGGTCAGGGGCCTTGTGATCTTTGCTCCTGGGCCCTGTGCACGGTGGGCTGTGGTGCACTGGGTGTTCTGGTGCCTTTCTATTGCGGCAAGCTGTGACATTTTTCAGTGATTTGTGCTGCGTTGGCGTTTCTTTGGGATCAGACTGGACAGACGGGCCTTTGGTTCTCGCGGGCGTGGGTGGGCCTCGGGTACCAGTTTACTGGGGTATAGCTGGTGATCAGCGTTAATGTGTTAATGTTTTGACTGATTGGTGTATACCTGTATCATGATATTTATTAAATACTTAAATATTTTTTATCCTAGACTGACTAAAAGCAGTAGTTTTAGGGTATATTAAAATGTCAGCATTAAATATTTTTGACTTAAATAGACAAAAATATTTCTTTTTGAGGACTGGTACTCTGTCCAGGGTGTACGCCTCTCCCAGGGGGCACTATAGAGCACGAGTGAGAGAGTGATTTAATTTTGATTAAAATATTTTTCAAAATGCTCTTTTGGATTTTTTCTTCTGTTTTTTTGAAAATGGAGAAGAGGAGTTAGATTTTTGAGCACGTGGGTGTGGACGGCGCTCGGGTGACGGAAGCCGCTGATCAGATTTCGGAATATTTTCCACCTCAGCAGTCCTCATGAATGAACTCTGAAACGAAGCTTAATTCAATCCCTGCAATATCTCAGAGGCACCTTGATGCTGTGTGATCATAGTGTGTGTGTGTGTGTGTGTGTGTGTGTATTTATCTCTGTAGCCTTCATGTGGTCAGATCGTGCCGCTGTGTCACGGAGTGAAGCGGTTTGTTCTGTTCCACTCGTCACTCGCAAGTTATCTTCAGTGACAAACGGCATTTCACACAGACACACACACATGAGCAGCGAGAGAGTGATAGTGAGAAAGAGAGTGAGAGGCCGTCATGTCGCGTACCTTCACCTTTCACAGGTTGAACACGGAGAAACACACACACACACACACAAACATACACACAA
Source organism: Platyallabes tihoni (assembly GCA_030068045.1). Lineage (NCBI taxonomy): Eukaryota > Metazoa > Chordata > Actinopteri > Siluriformes > Clariidae > Platyallabes > Platyallabes tihoni. The sequence goes on along the minus strand of JAQQZS010000009.1, from coordinate 27,081,696 downwards.
ACACACACACTCCCATCCCCCTTCACTGCTCTACATCAGCTCACATTCAAACATACTCACACAGGTCATTCCTAGTATAAAATATTGGCACCCGGTCCCTACATCACTCACGCAAAGTCTCTCTCCTCCTGTTCAGCAGCACGCAACAGGTAGATGATATTGTTTCCATAGCAACGCCTCGTTCACAGTGAGCACTAACTCTTAACAGCAGACTCTTAACATTTACGCGTGTCCTTGATTTCTCTGTAAAACTCTGTTTTAGTTTTTGGTTCGAGAGAGAGAAGGAGAGAGAGAGAGAGAGAGAGAGAGGCTGCTGATAGCGTGAGTGTGTAGAGCAGGTTAGTGTGATTTAGCATTTAGAAACAAACGGATAGAAATGAATAAATAAGTGTCGCTGTGGTGGAAGAGGAATAAAAACACTTCATGGTCACCGGATAAACGAGAAAATTAAATGATAATCACACGGAATTGTTCTGTTTCTAAACACTCTGTGGAACCGTGTTTCTGTAACATGGTTACTGTCCCCAGTACTATTGTGTGTGTGTGTGTGTGTGTGTGTGTGTGTGTGTTAAATAATTAATTCTATATGCTGCAATACATCAACACACTCCACACAGAGATGTAATTAACTTCTCCCTCAGGGAGGTGGCAGAGACGTCCTGCATCTCCATAATGAATGTTCATCAACTCGTGTGTGTGTGTGTGTGTGTGTGTGTGTTGTGTGAGAGACTGGAAATGTGAATCTGATTCCTTTAAATGCACAAGATTACATTTTTAGAATGATACCGGCTTAATATTTTATTCCGTATTAGGATTACTATAATGTTCTCCTAAAGACTGTGTTTTAATTTCGACACCATCGGCCTTCCGTAAACACGAGGTTCGTTTACTCTTTAAGTGAATAGCGTGTAAGTGTTGTTGTGCCTAAGCTGCCAGATTTCCATTCACACATTAAAAGCCAATCAGACGTAAAAGAACACACACATCCAGAGCACAGATGATTTAGCCACACCCATAAAACTCCATAAAAGGTAAAGAAAGCTGAAAAATGACAACTAGGAACTGAAAGAGCGCCGCCTAAGGAATGTGCACGCTGAATTTTCCAATCTAGGGTGCCATTACTTTTGTCCTGATTGAACAGCTAGTCTTACTGATGGAATTGTTCTGGAATCTTCCTTTCAGGTCATTAATATGCAACAACAAAATGTAAGTTTTATAACATGTTCATGAAAACAGTGCGTGTGTGTGTGTGTGTGTGTGTGTGTGTGTGAGTGACAGAGAAAGAGAAAATAAAACCATGATTTCAACTTTAATCTTGCACTTAAATTTGTACAAATTCAGGAAAGAACATTTGACATTTTATTACACCAACTGGATTTGCATAAACATGTAAATGTGTAACTATTTTACGAATAAATGAACTCGTATCCATGGCGATGAGCGAAGCCCAATGCGTGTCATGCTGCATAAGGACGGACATCATCTCTTATAAACACAGTATAAACTTAAACTAAATGTTTTATCGTTTAGTTAAAAAAAAAATATATATATATATACATATAAAAACAACACAGTGGCTATTGTTAGGACGTGACTCCGCCCACAAAGCAGCGGGCCGTCCTCCTTCCCGTTCATGCTGTTCCATCTCCGCACTTCATCTTCTTAGGATCTAATAAAATCCACCAGCCCTGTTTCATTTCCATCCAGGACTATTGATTACATTTGGGCTCCGGACGAATCGGATTAGGACGCTATAACTCGATTCCATTGGGCAGGTACGAGTTAGTCGAGGACAGCTCGGCTGATTGGCTAAGACAGATACAGCTCCCTCTCTCTCTCACACACACACACAGCCCTCTTTCTAAATGACAGGAAGTTTAAATAGGTTTGCAAAATTTCACTCCTCTAAAGAGCAAGTGTGTAAAGAACGCCAGGCCGTGTGTTTATTCAGACAGCAGCGTTTCCTAAAATCAGACTGTTTAAGGGCGATTTTATGTTTGTTTGTTTTTGGTACATTTCATAATAAATGTTACTAATACACTAATAAGTGTTTTGTCATGAGAAATCTTCAAAACCTTTATTGCAGTTCTAAATAAAAGAGTTGAATGTGTTTGTGGGTTTAGTGTGTGTTTGTGTAAGAGTTAATATTGAAGACACTTAAATAAAACTCTGAATCTCTGCAGAAAACAAGCGAGTGAACATCTGAAGATAAGGCGTAGGAGATGTTCAGACGAGAAGTTTCATCTCTGCCTGATGATTAAGATTAGACCAAACTGGGAGAGCTGAACTCTACACCCACATGTGATGCGTTTCACTTTTAAACAGAAGACATTAAAAAATAATATACATATATAACCTAATAAGGATATACAGTATACTTCTATAATTTGAATGATACTAGGGGTGTTCATGTCAAACTGGGACTGAGAGGCATCAAAGTGATTGACATTTACAGAAGACTTCAGTCACAGTACGGTGATGAGACTCTTAGCCGCTGTAAAACATCTGAACGGTGAGAATGTTTTAAAGAAGTCTGGACGTCTGTGAATGACGATCCTGGCCGATGTGGCTCGGAACCTCACTGCAGTCGTTCAGGTGTCACGAACTTGTGAAAGAGACGCATTTGTCTGCGTGAACTGTACACACACTCATTCACCAACACCACTTGCACATAGCAGGAACTCGGCTCTGAGTTATTGCCACGCCCCCGTACAGGCCTGACCTCCCTCACCGGGAAGGCTGGCGTTTCAGACGTGAAGCAGGTAGTCTGATCATGGCTATGGTGTACTGAGAAGTCCCACTTTGACTCGAACACCCATGTAATAATAGTTTCTGTACTGTCCTCTGTACTGTCCTGCTTTGCTTTACCTGTATGCAGTGTGTTGATGAGGCATCACATGGTCCACATCTGTACTTTAGTAAAGCGCGGACCTCAGACTGGTAGAGGACGAAGTTGATGATGGATCAGCGTATATTATTATATCAGCGTATATACACTAAACTGCATATTGACCCTGACACAATCACAACTGCAGGCTGATTTCTACATTATGACCAAATTTTGGTAGGTGGACTTATAGCATTTTGCAAAAAAAAAAAAAATTAAAGTAAAGAAGTAATGACAAATTGACATAATATTTTGCCATTTGTACTTTTTATCGTCTTGTGTCTCAAAGACAACTTGCACAGCACAATCTCTAACAGTCTGCAAAACTGAACAAGTGGAAACATTTTGCAGTCAAACTGAACAAACGCTTTACAGGAAAGAAATTCTGTTTAAAATTCTGCTTAAAGTAAGATATGATTATAGGTAATGTATAGATTGATGATATGAATCAGGGAGACACTCTGCTCCCGTCGTCCTGTAGAGTAAACCTTCAGTTCAGGTACAGAATGAAGTCTAACAGCGTCCCGATCGGGGATGTTATTTTCGGACGACCTCCGCGTCCCAGACACGTCCTCTATTTGAGAGCTAAAATATCAGAACTGCTTTAAAATAAGATTTTGATGGTGTATCCAGAGGCCACGGTGCGGAGGTGTGTGAGACGAACCGTGACTGAACTCCACACAATTCTACAGAACTAGTGCCGGACATTGAATTCCTCAAAACAAAACAAAAATCTCTGTTTCATCTACGTTTAACCACAATTAGTGAAGAAAATAAAAAACTCAACCATGTTTGACTACAATATAAACACACACACACACACACTATATTCCAGCTCTGTACAAGTGACCCATGACCCTGACGTCACTTCGTCTCTCCTCCGTCCTCCTGTCCAGTCCTTCTCTTTCTAACCTCTCAGAAGCTCTCGACCACATCACGGCCCCTCTTACACTGTGCACCAGCCTCAGGCTCTTTTCACTAACTCACACACACACACACTCACACACACACACGGGGGGGGGTGATATGCAGCAGAGAGAGAAACGTGCACATCTGACTCTTTTGAGGCGTTTGTTTGAAGTTAACGGAGATCCGTCTACCTGTGATTTTACAAAGCTCTTTTCTGATCACACGGACACACCCGAGTTTATTTTATGTGGAATTTATTTCCTAAATTCTTTGATTCTGCAAAGACCATTGTTAAAGACCATTATAAATAAAACTGAGTCAAAATTTTACATCTCTCACCGTCATCCTGTGTGTGTGTGTGTGTGTGTGTGTGTGTGTTTTAGGGTGTTGATGGAGAGCTTTTCGAATGACAGCCGGGACAGTGGTCATCACAGGCGGGATTCTAGCTACAGTAATCTTACTGTGCATCATTGCAGTACTGTGCTACTGTAGACTGCAGGTTAGTCTGCGCTCCTCACACTGCTCTCCTCCATCCTGTCCTCTCTCTCTCACTCTCTCTCTCTCTCACTCTCACTCACTCTCTCCCTCCCTCTCCCTCGCTCTCTCACTCTCTCCCTCCCTCTCTCTCTCTCCCTCCCTCTCTCCCTCTCCCTCTCTCTCTCCCTCGCTCTCTCTCTCTCTCCCGCTCTCTCACTCTCTCCCTCTCTCTCTCTCTCCCTCTCTCTCTCACTCTCTCCCTCTCACTCTCTCCCTCTCTCTCT
>JAQQZS010000009.1:26959190-26969799 GCA_030068045.1 Platyallabes tihoni | reverse complement strand
TGCTCGTCTCTTACTGGTATAATCAACATCCATGCACGTGTGTACTGTTTACTATAACACTGTGACCACGTGTGTGTATGTAAAACATATTTTATTTTGCGTGTGTACCGCACGCGTGTACCGTTTATGACACACGTGTGTGCGCGCGTGTAAAGCAAAAGCAAGTTTCATTAGAGAGGTTAAAGATTTCTTTTCTCTCTCAGTTTCAGCCTGTTATTACGTGTGAGCGCACGTAATTTGACACCGTCACACACTCTCTCTTGCTAGAGTTGCGATTCTTTTCAAAGGTAAAGTGCAGGTTAATTTGTTTGTGTGTTGTACTTTACAGCAGTGATTCCGTTAGTATGCGATCACACGAGCGATATTCCTTGATAATTTTTCTGACGAAACAGTCTTTCCGTTGATGTGTGTGTGTGTGTGTGTGTGTGTGTGTGTGTGTGTGTGAGTGAAATTCAAATAAGAGAGGAGAAAGATTTAAAACAGAAGTTAAACTCCCCTCCTCGTCACCTCACCTGATGTCACCCACACGTGGGTCAAACATGCGCAGGAAGAATACTTTTATTTCAAGAGAGAGAAACGATCATGGTCAGATTAGGTCACACTGCTCCGACGGAGGTGGTCACGTGACATGGCTTTAATCTTATAGAGTGATTTTCACGTTTATCCAGTTAGTGTAGTTAACAGGACCGGAATAGGAATAAAGGGAATAAACGAGGATGTGCCGTGACGTTTTGGTGAGAACACCAGCGCAAGAGCTCCGTACACGGTGAAGCGCCCGAGTCACAAGGGTGTGACGGTGAGAGACAGACGGAGACGCGGGGATTACAGCGATCCTGACGGGGTTAATGATTGTCGATGGGTATCAATAGGCCACACAGGGGGCTCGGGGCGTCAGCACGACTGAAGGAATGTCAGCGAGAGCTGCAGAAGAAAGACACACAGCCGCCGCTCATCAAAAGCTCCACCATCAGATAACAAAAGGGTTGAGTTTGCCTGGGTGGCCTTTCAGCAGATCTGTCCCCGGGGGAGCCCGAGACCCTCCAGCCTCCTCATTCAGGACCTCCAAAGCCTTTTCTCTTCTCTCTTCCCCCTCTCCACATTCCTTCACTCACCTCTCCATACTGCTCTCACCCTCTCACTCGTCATAATATGGACTGGAACAAGTAAAACACTCACACTCACACTCACACAAACACATGACAGGAAACGTGAACAATCAAGTGGAAGAAGAAGAAGAGAATGGACAGGTGGACAGGAAGGTGCTGGACATGTGGGACCTCCAGCACTGTGAAGTAAACCGAGTACCTGAATCATCTGATCATTATCTGATCGCGATCTGATCTACAAACAAATGTAGAACTCAATTATTAAAAATCTGATTTATTTTCATCTGACAAATCAGATTATACAGCACATGTACACTGGTGATCTGATATTTATGCAAAAGTGTTTTTACTTCACAGATTTTGTTCTAATTGTTTTTTTATTCCATTTAAATTTGAGATAATTATTTCAGGAGTCATGGACGACATTTTCAACCTCTATCACCATTATTATTAGTAGTAGTAGTAGTTTCTTATTTTCTTTTTTATATTGCTTTTTTTTTTTTTTAAAAAAGGAATTGGACGGCCAACTAAGGTTGTTCATCAGTACTTATTTTCTCTTTTTTGAAAAATGTGTGTTCAATATATTGACAAATATATATTTTGAAATAAAGAAAAGAAAGCTTTATCTATCCATCCATCCATGCGGGGCTTAAAAGTGTGAACGTAAGCACTTTTTTGTTTTTGCAGTTGTAGATAACACAGTCACGGATTGTGTTTCTCCTGAAGGAGATCAGGTGTCTGAGGAAGAGCCGAGAGAAAGCCAGACATGCTGCCTCAGCCAGTTCACTGCACAGGATGTGACCTCTCTCAGGAAGCGATTACTGTCAGGTTTTTTTTTTTTTTTTTTTGCTCAGCACACACATGACACAAACTGATGTGTGCAGGAACAACACTGTTCTGTGAAATAAGAATCACGTGCTGTGTCCGTACCCGTGTCTGTGTCTGTGAGCGCGAGTGTGTATGCAAGTATGAGAGTGAAGTGAAGAAGTATGCAAGAGAGTATACAAGTGTGTGTGTCACCAAATAAACAAGCAGGTAAGTAAGTACACAAGTGTGAAATAAAGAATGTAATTTAAAGAATATAATCTGTTGATTAAATACACAAGTGTAAAGGTAAGTACATGACTATGTAACTATGTAAGCAGGTAAGTACATGAGTATGAAAGTATGAATGTAACTAGTTATACATGTACATAAGTAAGTACACAATTCAATGAGTGCATACTCTCACAGAGTACTAGGAAGAGCTGCGTACTGTACATAATTGTGAAAGTACATAAAGTAAGTATACAACTGCGTGTAATGTGTAGTATGTAAGAAAGGAAGCACATCAGTGCACAAGTATGTAAGGACAAAAGTAAATGTGAAATGAAGCGTGTGTATAACTGGGTACGCGCATAATAAAGTACATAAGTAAGAAAATTATGTAAAGTAGTTTGTGAGCAAATAAACACGTTACGCCAGGTACTTCTGTGTGTAAATAAGTAAGTAAGCACAGAAGTATACAAGTGTGAAATTCTAAATATAACCTAGTAAATGTGTAATTAAATATTTTAATAAGTAAATCTAGTACCTTGGAGGCAACTCTGTTTGCAAGCAAATGATTCAGTTCACAAGTACACAAACGTAGAGGAATTAATATGGAAATATGTTTGTAATAAAGAAACTCTACACGTAAGTGTTTAAGTAAATATGTCAAGTTAAAACCAAAGTTAGACGGAAGTATACGCGTACATAAAGAAATACGTTATTAATAAGAAATAAAGTAAGTAAATAAAGATTTTTTTTCAAACAAAAAGTACATTTAAAATTCAAACATCTTGTGTTTAAAGATTTTTCACTTTTACCTCAAAGACAGTTGAATCTTGTTATTTTATTATAACAGTTGTATAATGTGAAAAATCACAGCAAAATTAAGGTGTGTGTTTTTTAAGGAAGTTTTTTTTTTACATGCAAATTTTTCGTCATGTGACTTGGTCTCATCATAATATAAAGTTGCCTGAAACAGAGCTAAAGCTAAAGCTATGCAAATAAACAGTAAGGGATTCTTCTTCTTTTTTTCACCTTTCATGACTTCAGATAATAGTTCAGGCATTAAACAACAGACGTGCTGATATTCGTTTCTTCTCCTTCAGACGTCCTAGCTCTCTCCACCTGACTTCCCTCACCTCGCCGTGTAGCACCTGACCCCGACCAGACGGCGCGACTGTGACGCAAATGTCTGGGAACTTTTGGTCAAACAAGAACGCTGATGAAAAGCAAATAGGATACAAAAAATAAATAAAAAATGCATTGGTGACTATCTTTCTGCATCTCCTGCATTTTTTTTCTTTGTTTCGCTTCTTCTACACTCCGGCTGTCATTCTACCAGCATCTTTACACGCTTTAGGTCCATTTCTCAAAAACAGGCATTGATACGAACAGGTATGTAAGAACACAATCACATGGCGAGTTAACTAAGTACTAAGGAAGTGATTACACAAGTGCATAAGTCTGCACGTATATAAATCTTTATGTAAGAAATAAATTTTTTTTTTTATTCCTACACGTTATTAGATGATTGATTATGTGATTCCTGAATCCGTTTTCCCTCCACAGGCAAGCGAGCTACAGTAGGTGCTACATGTGATCTAGGAGTGTTTCCGATTTGCATCTCACGCATATTTATAAATTTTTGCACATTAAAAAAAGAGGAAGAAAATGGTGCAAACTATCAAATGACACATTTTTGCATAATGAAAGGTCAATGCGCAAACCCTTCCCTTTTTCCCGTTCTATTAAGCCGAGCAGCCATAACACACGTCAAGTCAAATCCACTTCAGACATGTCAATGCACTCGTAAGTATTTACACCCTGACCTATATCCTCAACAGTGAGATATCACTCCCCCCCCTCCTCCTCCTGTTTACGGCCTACGGTTAGAAAGGAAAACAGCCGCCATTGTTCCAGTGAATGCCTCAGTGGCACTTCAAACGAATGATTCACAGGAGACGCGTCTCCAGAACGCCGCTCTATCTCGCCTCGCTTCCTTCCTGCCCACGGCCTCTGCGCTTCCTTACACTGATAAAACACCTCGTGCTCCACACACACACACACACACACACACACACTTCACTGTCTCTGTCTCACTTAACATCACAAACAAACAGTTTTGTTTTTTTTTAAGCTGTGTTTTAGTTTTTTGGTCACTGATCTTAAAGAGGAAGAGGCTGTCTGTCTGGAAGACACACACACACACAAACCTGGCATCGACTGAATATGTCAGACGGTTTGAGGTGGATGTTAAAATGCTTGAGGACGCGGATGGCCTGGTCCCGCGCCTTCTCCGAACAGTCCAAAGTGAGACAGCAACCCTCGGCAACCTGCGACCGGAGCTACACACACACACAAACACACACACACAAACACACACACACACACAAATTGCTATAATACCACTAATTAATGCTTATGTCTACACCTAAAATGAACTCATAACCTCAGTAGAAATCTTTACAGAGAGCCTCCAGTTTTACGTCCCCATAAGGTCAGCACCAGTTATTTATTTCAATACTTTTGGTCACATTTTGGAAACATTTGGTCCACAATAACACGGGAAAACACAGCTCGTTCCTGCTCTAACAGGAGATCTGATAATTTTCTTTTTTATAAAAACATACATTTAATTGCATTTTTTTTGCTTCTATTGAAATTTCTTTATCTTAAATATTATTCGCACGAAAAGAGCAAAACGTTTTGCACCAAACAGCATCTGCTCCTCTAGTGCTCAGTAATTTCCCACTGATGTATTATTACACTCAAATACAGTGTGAAGAAGATTCATATGTTTAGGCAATTAACCTAATAAAGTAATAATTTTGTACTAATATTTTTGTAAAGTATATTCTTAAAATTATTTACCTTTTTTCAAATGATTTATTTATTTTTCTAATGTGTGTGCATATGCATTTATTAATTAATTAATTTACTTTACATTTAAAATTTCTTATGACTGAAGGTTCTTGTTTTTAAAATCTAAAAGCAAGTAAATAATGTACACATATGTGTACACACACACACACACACACACACACACGCGCGCATACACACACGCGCGCGCATACACACACGCGCGCGCATACACACACACTTACAGTTTGAAATGGCTGACCGGCTGTGAGGATGATACGACCTTCTTTTCGAGCTATCTGTTAAAACAGCAAATTAAATAAATAAATTAATGAATAAATAAGGAAACGTTTCAACATGTTCACTTAAAACAAACCTATCTGAAACCTTCAGAATTATTGGCACCCCTTTAAAAATAATAATAAATCAAAGCAAAATATATTTTGGTATAAAGATTACACCTCAAACATTTCACTCAAATGTGTGGAGAATATTATTTAAAGTAAATGCAGACAGATGTGAAAATAAGAGACACAAAAGTCAAGATATAAATGGCTTAAAAATTAAATATAGTCTGTTCTCCGTATAATCTCTACAGCAAGGTTACTGTCAGGTTTGTTCGGCACGGTGGGGGTGTGGCACGGTGGGGGTGTGGCACGGTGGGGGTGTGGCACGGTGTGTCTCAAACGCTGTTGGCTGCTGTGTAAATCAGGTGCTTCAATACGCCGTCGCTCTGAGTTCCTGTTTCAAAATGAAATACATCAACATACGAAATCAGCTCACAGCTCTTGAGCCTCATCATGCTCTCTCCTCTGTTTTAAAAATAAAATCACATCCCTGAACACTATTCCACACATACCACGAAGAGTGCCAATACTTCTGACGTATACAATGTGCATGTATCTGACCTGCGCTGCTACTCTGTGGTCGTCTGTGTTCTCCAGCATGAGCACGTCGACGCCGACGCAACGGAGGTACCTGCCCAGGCCCTGCAGCATGTTGTCACACACCACCCGCAGCTCCTGAGGCGTCATGGCGGCTCCGTGTCGCTCGCCGTTCCCTCGTACACGCTCCTCCCGATCGCCCGTGCAGCCGATGGCGCTCTGAAGAGCCTGGAGACGAGCCAAACACCCATGCTAGCTGGAGGAGTGTTGTGCAATTTGGGGGGTTTTACTTCAATTAACATACCTGCATCGACCTGACAACTTGTAGAATCAGGTATCTCAGCACGGGGGGAAAACGACAGACGGACGGATGTGACTAAGAACCTTCTGTATAATCAAAAACGCGTCTTTAAACAATTCTGACAGAATTGGCAGCGAATATTATAAACACTTTTTAGGATTTTTAGTCCATTTTCATAAATGTTAGCTGACACGTGTGTGTGTGTGTGTGTGTGTGTGTGTGTGTGTCTGTGTCAGGTTAACTGGGCCCTAATAACTACCGGCGAATATCATCATCAATCTGATTAAAAGTCAGCTGAGAAACCCTAATAAAACCTAGCTAGTTTTCACATATTGCATTAGGTAATTAAATAACAGCGACAGTCAGTTGTTATTTAAAGACATGAAGGTCGGCTGTTCTGGTCTCGCAAGAACAGTATTGTGTCGAGTGCGTTTGTAAAACCCAAAATCAAGTACTTATCAGTTATTGCGGACTGATTTGCCTGATTGCACGCCTTTAATCTTTGCCTTAACTTTGCTAACATGAAATGAAATATGAAAATATCTTTCAGATACTAAAAGAAACATGATTTGAATAATAGTGATTTTTTTCAGATTTCTCCAGGTTCAACATTATATAAAACATTCTATAACAGGGGAACCAAAAGCACCTGTTGAAAATTTTATATATTCAGCACACAACAGAAGAATGAAATAAACATGTGAAAGTATACAGTATTTATTCACGGTGTTATGAATGATCTGTGGTTTACTCGGTGGCATTTAGAAGTGTGATTTTACTACCTGCATTGCTGTATAAAGTTAGATGTGCACTTTTTTCCTGCTGCCTCCCTCACACACTAGAATCAGGGCAATAACGAGGTTAAATACCCCACACAGTGACGCCACAAAATGTGACGTGCAAAGAGCGATATAAAAACGATCGCGCAAATCCTCACTGAACTTTACCTTAATTTTTTCCTGTGTGCACAGTCCCGCCCCCTAGCAAAAAACCCACCCTGGGTGGTGAGTCCTGACCAATGAGAAGGAGACCCTCTGTTCTCTGTGTTAGTACAGACCATGACAGACAGGCTGAGGGTGAGGAGGGGTTTGTCCACTGACCTGAAATATTTCTCTCCCACAGATTTCACTTTGATTCTCAAAAATACAGTACAAAATATATCTTTTAGCTCCAAAATACGGGACGATTCCTTATTTTACGGGCCGGTTGGCAGCCCGAATCCTTTCAGAAATCCTGTCAGATTAGCTTAGATATCTACTGTAACATTAGTGGGAAAAAATGCTCTCAACAGGAATAAATTATTATTTGAAAGTAGTTCTGTCCTGTTAGCTGTCAGGTTAGCTCATGTTAACTAGCTGGCTAATATTAGCACCAATATTAGCAAATATTTACAAATTTCACTTAAGAATTTCCCAAAAATCCTGTCAGCTTTGGACTTTGGATTGTTTTTATTTGCAGTGAAAGTTGGGGAAATTCATTTTCCCAGATATGCAGTTATTTTAGCCTGTGTTAGCATTTCTGACAGGATTTATAGCAGTTTGCCGCTAAAGCTGACAGCAACTAGCATTAGCGGTATTATTAGCGTAGCTCCTACATAAAGGTTATTTAACAAGCTAACATTAGTGGCTCAGAAGCAGTTACTCAGAGATCTACTCAAGTTGGTTAATCACATAAGATTTAAAAACGTACAACGATCTGTGTTTATAAAGACGATTTTAAAAATGCCCTCATGGATCCTCTCAGGCTAGTCTATGTTGGTCTAGGTTATGTTATAAACTTTGATTGAAAATGGAAAAAAACCTCATTAATAATCCCTCTGATGACTCTGGTCAGGTTAGCTCATGTTAGCTAGCCGAATATAAACATCTATACACCTGACTTGCACATGTGCCTTAGATCAGCCATTTTTATATCACATTATATTACAGAAAGTGTGACTGCAGTGTGTAACTCTCTGAAGTGTGTGTGTGTGTGTGTGTGTGTGTGTGTGTGTGTGTGTGTGTGTGTGTGCTGCTTGACTGACTGACCCTCCGGCCCGTCTGCTTCCTCTTCTCTTTAGTGTTTTTGTCTGAGTCACTTTTGGTCGACGGACTCGGCTTGATGGAGTGCAGATTATCAGGAAGGCCGAAGGCCTTCGAATCCGCAGAGAGACACAGATACACATCCACCAGACAGTATGCGTCTATCGCTGCAGGGGGGGGGGGGGACGACGACAGGCAGACAGACAATAAAGGTAAAGAGGAAAGGGAAATGTGTGTGAGAGAGTGATAGCAATAAAAAATAAAAAGAATGAAAAAGTACCAAAAAAAAGGCAAAAAAGAAAAATGAGAGGGGAGAAAAAGCCTCACAGGAAAGAAAAAATTATAAAGTAAGGAAAAAAAGTTATAAGAAAGAAAAGCAACAGATGGATAGATGGATAGATAGATAGATAGATGAAGGGATGAGGGATGAAGTGCAAAACTCGTAAAAATAAATAAATAAATAAATAAATAAATAAAAATAAAAGTATAAGAATTTTGGGTAGAGTCTATAGGCGTGGCTTGTGGGATTAATAAAGTTCTTTGAATCTTGAGACTGACCTGCATAGCGGACCTGTCCTGTGCGAAGTGGACGGCGTTCCCAGTTGGACAGCTGTTCTGTTTTATCCAGCGGTTTTCCCAGCACCTGCTGCACCAGCAGACTTAACCCTTTCTCTGCTGGGCCCTCGTTCACATCCACCAACCGAGGCCCAGCGCTCCCTCGCCAGCACCGCTGCAGCTGATATATGGGGGAAAAGGTCAAAGGTCATGTCCTGTATACGATAATACGATACCAAAGCAGTGTGTGTGTCAGGGACATCACTGAAAATCCTACACCTTACAAACTAGCATCCTGCGCCTGGTAACCAATCAGAGCTTTGTGAGGTGACTTTGCGCCCATTACTCCTCTCACTTAGGCATGGCGTGCGTCACATGACTAAATGCCCGGGTCTTATTGGTTAATAAGTTTTTTTTACTGAATTACTATAATAATCTGCAAATATAATGAAGAAAGAAAAAGTGAATGATTAGATGAATGAAGGTCTCTAAGAAAGAAATGAGAATCAAAGGGAAATGAGAGAAGTGGAGGAACAGAAAGAAAGGTAGGTAGGTATTGGGAAGCAGGGAGGAGAAATAAAAAAGGAAAGTGGAAAAAAGGAGAAGAAATGAGAGCAAAAGAAGATTTAAAACATAAAGACGGAAATAAACCAGAAGGGAAAAATCTAAGAACAAGAAGTACTGTAGTGAGGAGGAAATAAAAAGCAAGAGAGAGAGAGAAAGAGAGAGAGGTGGGGGGGGGTTGTTACCTGCTGATGGACATGGAGCAGGTCCAAAACTCCCTTAAATTCCAGCGGTTCCTCCTTTAACTCGGGCCATGTGGCCACCAGACTCCTCAAATCTCCAGACATCCCATAACCTACACACACACAAACACACACACAGCTTTCAAACTGACCACAACCTGCAATATGTTCTACAGATGTTTGATTCTTCATCAAAGCACTTCAGATGTTACAATCAGGCGGTATAGTCTACAGGTTCCCGTAAAGAGCGTGAGAAACATTCACAAGGAGGCCCACAGTGAGAAGAACCTCCTCACGCGTCTCCTCAAACTCGAGTGTGCCTCCTCACCCAGTTTGAGGACGCTGGGCTCGGTGAGGAGCTCTCGGATGAAGCTGACGGTCAGGCTGTGATATCTGACACCCGGAGCACACAGATCCAACAGGAACACGCGCTCCTTCAGGGCCAGCTGGATCAGGGAGATGCGCTGCGTGCTCACCGTCCCGAACCCGGCTCGCCACTCCATGTCCACGCCCACCATACACCCCGCCTACACAGCAAACAAACACAACCTGGTCATGTGACTGAAGAACACACATCTTTCCTGTCTTATTGCCCCAATCAGAAGTCTATGATGTCATCATTGCGCGCCCATTACTCCAAAAACAGAACAGACAGAGCAAAAACAGAACTGAGGAGAGAGAGAGAGAAAGAAAATTAAAACGTGGAAAAAATTAAAAAGCAGAAAACAAGAATAGAAAATAGGAAAGACTAGATGAAAGAAAGAAAACAGCAAAAATAAAGGAAATACAGAAAGAAATATTATAATAAAATAAAAATTATAATAAAAGAAAAAAGAGAAAAGAAAACAGAAGTGAAAGAGAGAGAGAAAGAAAGGAGAAAAACATGGAAAAAAGAAAAATAGCAGAAAACAAAAGAAGATTTAAGAAAAGAAAATAGAAAAGAAGACAAGAAAAAGAAAGAAAGAAAGAAAACAATAACTTGTTTATCCAAAAGCAGACTTTTGTAGTGTATTGACACACACACACACACACACACACACACACACACACAGACACACACACACATACACACACACACATATATACACACACACACACACACATATAT
>JAQQZS010000009.1:26921889-26933618 GCA_030068045.1 Platyallabes tihoni | reverse complement strand
CGCTGCGGAATTGTGGGTAATCGTCTCCCCTGCTGGGTCTTAGTGCGCTTCTCTTACTGGTATAATCAACATCCGTGTGTGTGTGTGTGTGCGCGCGCGCATGCTGCTGGAGGTCCTCATCCTACAAGAGCTGCACTTTATATCTGTCTAAGCAGGTAGTGTATAGAAGCAGAACAGAGACAGGACACAGTATTTTCCCGCGCGTTTGTTACGTTTTCCTCACGTTTCTGGCGTGATCTTGAGTCGAGGCATAAACACTGGTTTGTGTTTTCACTATTTTTGCTGCTCAGTCAGGGCTGTTCAGAGACGTGGAATCACTTCATGCAGCATTCGTTAACCTTCTCACATGGTTTCTCTCGATTCACTTTTTAACATAAAATGCAAAAATTGATTCATGACCCTTATTCACAATTTATGTTTAAAGGGGATAAAACAAATTTTTTTTTACTGTTTTTAAAGGCACCTTTGCTTATGGCATTTTTTTTTTGTATGTAGTGCAAGTATAACCGATGTTAGGTTTTACTGAACATGCTGGAGAATGAGTTATTCTGGTAACTTTCTCACACTCGGTTCTTTCTGTTTTCAAGAGGCCACAGTATATAAGTTATACCTGGACACAAGTAGATAGTTTTGTACAGAATAATGCAGACGTGATAAACAATTCAGCTGAGGCTTGTAAGAAGCTTCTGCAGTCCCACTAAACTATCATGTAGGGATGTTTAGTACAAATCAAACTCTTTTCTTTCCCTGGGACAAATTATAGGTTAAAATTAGCAGTACAGCTATTTCTGGGGAATGAAAAAAAAAAAAGTTAAATTTGCATTGAATACAGCGTAATGTCTAACTGGATGTAGCTCAGTGCAGAAGTTTGATTTGAGTCTCAGCTAAACTCTGGAAGGCATTTTTGACCCCCATTACTCACAGCGTACTCGTGACAAACTTCACTAGCAGGAAAACTTGTACAGTAGTTTCCTGTGGGATTAATAAACATTTATCTTATAACAACTGAGATGAGACCTATAGTTAATGAAGGTATAGTCACATCAATTATGATTTATTTAAGACAGACTTGAAATAATTACCTTAAAATAATTGACTGTCCAGACTGTCAGTGATTCCAGACTGAATGATTTTTTTTTTTTTTACATTTTACATGCAGTGAGAAAAAAGCAAAACTACAAAGGAAAGGAAAATATGATGTTTACATCAAATATGATATTAAGGAAATTAAATCATGGTGTTTATTCACCGCGCAGTTCATTTTATGTCAAAAAACAAATGAAAGACTTTTCTTTTTAATCGTATTATTACAAACAGGGCAAATACTAACGGACGTTTGCGCTGCTGCTATTTCAGAGTTGCGTCCAGTCCAATGCGGTGGAGATCAGATACCGCAGTGATTTAAAAAAAACAGAGCCAGGAGCTAATCTTAGCCTGAGCATCTGATCCGAGCTCTGTGCTGTCACTCGGCGTCGGCTTACACACACACTTGGGCTGCATACAGTTGCTCTGAACCGCCAAAGCACGTCACTGCTTGTAGATCTGAGACGTGTGCACCGTACGCTGCTCTCCGCTCCCTGCTCAGTGTTTGACGCCGGCCGCATTCAGGACCAGAGTCCGCATGTTCCAGGTCGACGTCTCGCAGGTTTTTACATTTCACAGATGTTGGGGAAAAAAAAACAGAGAAATTGTCATTTTTATCAGGAGGGAACGCCTTCGTGAGTGATTTCAGATTTTATCTGTGTGAAAACGTCGCGCGTTGCTGCTACACAGCTAAATGTGTGTGTGCAACACTGCGCCGTCATTACAGCAACATTCGAGTCTTGAATTCGAACCAAATGATGCTTAATGATTAAAAAAACAAAAAAGATATCGGGGCTGTAAAGAAGAGACGAATCCAAACTTGGGACGAGTCGCGCTTCTACATGAGGTCTGACCTTTAACTTAAAAGTATTGAGGTTAAAAGTCCTTCTTTTCATTTCATCCTTAAATGAAGGACGTCTGGAAGTAAAGTAAAGCTGGGACAGGAGTCGCATCGAGTTAGACAGAAAAATGTTTGGATTTGTTAGATCTTTACAGCCTTGTCGTAATAGTTCACAGCTCTGTGTCAACGCGTATTACGCCGAAACCGAGCGATAGCGTCATGAACGCAGGGGCGATCGATTGTTCGCAAGCTTTTCACGAATGTTAGCTGTTCACGAGTGTTTAGCGTCAACAGTTTCAAGTGTTTTGTTTATGCAAAACAGGAAAAGGAGAGTCGAAGAGGAACGGGAGCGACATCTCAGCGTCTGATTGTCACACCGTATCAATAATAAAGTTTGTATTCATGAGAAACACTCCGAGTCTGATCTGATTTCCCCAGCACTTCATCACCGCGATCCTCAGAGGAGACGTTTGTTTATTTGTTTAGCTAACTGGCTAACGCTAATCAGGGTTCAGTGCATCTCAAACTCTTCATTCACACAGGTTTATTTGCATATCCTGCTCAATTATTCATTTATATCATAATTTTTTTTTACCTGACCTGCCAGCAAGGATTCATTACTGTTGGCCACTTTAATAGGAACACCAGGTTTCTGGGACAGTTTAAGGTTTCTAACGCCAGCTTAGTAAAGTTGAGCAGTGTGTGACGGACATTAGACACTGGATGCTAATTAACCTCCTCCTGCTTAATCCTGTCAAGACCAAAGTACTGGTACTCGGACCACATGCAGCTAGAAGTGAGCTCTCTGATCGCACAGTAAATCTGGACGGCCTTTCTATTCCATCACGTGCAACAATAAGAAAAACCTCGGTGTGATTATAGATTTCAGTCTTTCGTTTGATGCTTGTGTAGATAATATTACCAGGATAGCATCTTTCATCTCAGGAATATCAGAAAATCTTAACCTCTCGAGTTTATGAACAGTGGTGCGAAAAACCAAAATCAGCCAGCAGGTGGCGCAAATCATTTCTCACGTCTTGATTTTTCTCTTCATCTGGAGCGCTTGAAGTTCACCTGAGACATGACTGGAGGACTAAACTCCAGGTGATTCCTAATAAAGCGGTTTTGCAAAAGGAACTCTGGTGGTGATTTGTAATAAACTGAACACAAAGCGACATTTCAAATATTTATTAATCATTCAGCTCAGTGGCGTGAAATCAATAATATACATAAATGATCTGTATACAAACGTTATTTCCTCCAGATATAAAATTTTCTATCAAATCACATGCACTAGCAATTTTAAAATAAATTTCAGATTATTCATGAATGATTGTTGAAATGAGATTATAATTGGACAATAAAATGGAGTCGAGGAATAAAAACACAGGAGTGTGTGAGAGTTAAGGCAACTTTGTGAGGAAATAAAATCTTGTACAGGAATCCGAACGCTGAAAATCCTGAGTGTTTTAGTGCAAAAAAAATTGTTAGGACGATTTTTCTTTTTAAAAAGCGTTCTCAGGTCGATGGCGACCTTCCCACTTTACCTCCGACATATTTAAAAAAAAAAATTTTTTCTCTTTAAATTATTATTTTTTTCCTTTTTTTAAACACAATGTTTGAAATGGACACGAGTAATATATTTTCTCTTATCTATATTTTTAATATAATATCTTCCACTAATAATCCACTTCCTGTGCATTTCTTTTTTCTCTTCTCTCCCCTGTAATGGATTTTTCTTCTTTTTCTTTACATAACATTTTCTTCCCCGCTTTTTTTTTCTCTTTGCTTTTCTTTTCTTTCCTCTTGCTTTCTTCTGACTCTTTGTTTAAAGTGTTTGAAATAGTTTTAAACAATTAACTTAATATCGCTAATAAATTCCTTCTAAGACTTCGTATGGGAATGCGGGAGTGCGATTGTGGTAAAAAAAAGTTTTAAATCTAAAAATTAAAAGGATCTTTAAAACTAAACCCCAGCGCACCCGTGAGGCAAAAGAGAGTAAAACTAGTGAAATAAGATTGTGTTTAAATGCACGACTTCCTGCTCAAACACACTTCAGAGTGAACATCTACTAAAAACATTTAAAATCAGTGAATTTAAAACTTTCCACCAAAACAGAAGTGATTTTGTTGAAATTCCAGACAGAAGTGAATTCTGTACACGAGCACGCGGGCCACACGCGGCTACATATGGCTACACGCGGCCCCGGTCCTGCTGCGGGATTCTACTGGCGAGGAAGGCGTGAACATGAGGCCAGATCTTATTGGTTTCAGTTCCAGTAAAAGTCGCCAAAATTCCCTTACTCCTGTTAAAACACACACACACACACACACACACACACACACAGAGTGTAAGTGTAATATTACAGTTATATACTTTTAATCCATTTCTAGTTCCTCACTGATATTATAGCAGCTACAAAGACGCGCTCTTTTTGGCTTCTTCACCAGATTAGCAGTTGCACACGTTTATGAGTTTATATTACAATATACAAAACTAGAAATGGATAAAAAGTGTAAAGTCTCATTAATAAAAGAACAAAACAGTTATTTATAAGTTGTTGTAGCGTTAGAGGAATAAAGCACTAGAGGACGCTGTGTTACAGAAAAATAATCAACTAAGCAACAACACGCGATCGCACCGCCACGCCCCTCCCGCTTTTAATACATCAGGCAAAAATAAACAAATAAATAAATACTAGTTTTGTTTAAGAATTTTTTTTTTGATTTGCTTAAGAGGTTTTTTTTAAAGCAATTCTGTTAAAAATAATTTTACTCGAAAAAGTCATTCTGCTCAAAAGTCTTAAAAAAAACAAACATTTCGCCACCATTTAAAAGTAAATTAAGTAAATAGTTATTTTTCTTCAGTAGTTTTTAATTAGGAGTCATTTTGCTCAAGTCATTTAAAAATTTGTCATTTTACTTAATATTAATTTTTTAAATCGTTTAGTTGAAAAGTCTTTTTAAAAATGTACATTTGAAAAATTTGAATCTTTTTATTTAAAAAAAAAGTCACTTTGCTCTGCTGAGATAAATGTTAAGACATTTGATTAAAAGTCATTTTGCTTAAAAAAAAGGAACAAAAAACAAAACGGAATTTTGTTAAAAATTGTAATAAAAGTCATTTTTAGACTCATTTGGCTTGATTGCATTTTCTCAAAAAGTTATTTTCTTAATTAATTGATTGATTAATAAGTTGATGATACGAGTAACTCCGTTTAATCAAACCCCTGCTGTAACCTCTCATAAGAAATGGCACCCCAGCTACCTGTAATACTCCAGAACCGGTTGAGTCTGGTATTCATACGCCTTCAGTCTGCGGGTCACCGTCTCGGGCTTGTCGTCGTCTCTCTGCGTCAGCGGCTCCCCTGTGACATCATCAAATCCCTGCAGTGAACCAACACACCACACACACACTGAGCCAGGAGCATTCCGGAACACGTATGTTTACATTGTTTATTTCACATCCGTGTCACAAGCGTGGGTCACGTTTCCACAGTGTATGTAACGGAGCCATACAGAATATTTAAATGGTTTAATATGAGACTCTGGGGTTTATTTGGACTCCTGGTGTACGTGTCCTCGAGCAGAGACGGTTAGAGCCCACGCCCACTTCTAACCGCGCCCTCCACCCAGATCGTTTCATATCAGTCTCACACACAAACCTGGCGCGAGTTCACTTCCAGAAATAACTGCAGCTTACAGACAGACAGAAAGCAGGACGTCTGAGACGAGACGAGACGAGAACCAACTTGAGCAAAAAGTGGAAAAAAAACCCTCAAATTTAAGGAAGTTTCAATATAATATTAAACTCTCAGCAGCAGTCATGGATTGTAAATAAATAAAGTTTAGAATTATTATATTTGATTCATTTTTATAATCTGCTCAATCAAAATTACGGAACCCACGTGACCCAGTCAAGTTAATAATCGAACAGCTTTAATCAACATATATATTTATATATATAGAAAATCGCTTTAAAATCACATTTACTGCCTCATTAACCACAACGATATTGTACTAATTAATCAGCATATTTTAATCTGTTTATTTCATCCTTTAAACTTGTTTTTATCGTATCCTTGATGTGATGATCATTAAGAAGAAATTAAAAAGTTAACATTTTTGAAATTATGCACATTTTTTAAAAATTTATTATGAAATTGTGAAAATGTTTAACGCAGTGAAGAATAAACGGCTGGAATTAACGAGTGAAAACAGACGTCCTGAGTAAAATTAATCTAAAAGGGACAAGGAGGAGAAGTTGAGTTTGATTAACACACACACGCACACACGCACTGTTGAGAGCTCCTGCATTCTGACTGTTCCTAAGACGTGACCTTCAGACGCAGACGGCTCGCTCGTCACGTGCCAGAGATCAGTCCAGCTAACAGAAACCTGCTCTGGAGTTCTGCTGTGTCGGGACGACGTCACTTCCCCAAGCGTCTCTGCGACACACACACACACACGCCCCTCTCGGGAAAGGAACTTGCTCTTCACGTCCTGCACTAATGTTTAACTCCTAAGACGATTCCTCCTCCGTCGCCCCACACGCGCTGCTTCATGATCTTAAACTCATTCATTAATAAACTTCAACAAATATAAACAAACAATAAACTAAAATAATCATAAATATTTTAAATGAATGATTGAGTTTTACTACCCGGTACTGGTTCTGTAATAAACGACTTTTTCTGGCTTTCAGTTTGATGATTTACTCAACAGACCGTAACCTTTGACCTTTCCAAAGGCTCAGAACAAAGAAAGACGAGGTCTGAGTGAGACACTCGTCCTAATCGTCCTCGGTTCTCGTCGATCTCGTCAGCAGGTCAGAGGTCAGACCAGTTTTAAAACGTAAATAAACCTTGATAAGTCTAACGATCTCGTCTACACCCTGACTGCCGTCTCGTCCCGCACGTCTGAAGGACAGATCGCGAGTGAGGGGCGTGGCCGGGGGTGGAGCTCGTCACTCACGGGGACTCGGGGAGGGTTGAAGTCGGTGTTGTAGACTCGGCCGCTGGACAGGTGAACCCAGCGCGAGGTCAGCCGCTCCTTAATCGTGTGGAAAGGCACGTCCAGGTTGATGACCGTGTCCACAGTGAAGGCGCCGTCCAAACTCTCGGCCTGGGACACCGTCCGGGGAAAACCTGCAGAGAGAGACAGAGAGAGAGAGAGAATCATTCAAAAGACTCACAGAGTCTCTGGCGGATCAAAGGATTCAGTAGCATGCGGTCCAAATACACTGAAATTATTTTTATTATTTTAATATCACTAACAAATTAATGTTGTAAATCGTACACGTTCCCCTCCAAAAGTATTGGAACACAATGTCTTTGCTTTTGCTCTACACTGAAGACGTTTGAGAGGTTTGAGATCAAAAGACAAACCATCAGAACGTGACACCTGGGCTGGAGACATCTCCATACTTAGGTGAGCAAAAGTATTGGAACAGACAGTCTTAAAGTAAATAACACTGAATGCACCCCCCCCCCCCCCCCCACATGACAGTTTATCCTTTCTAACACCACACATGTTCACAGCTGAAACCCAGAGCAGATCAGCTCTGAAGATTCGGGACACACTGGAGATGTGTTCTGGTTCCTCACCCAATTGAAACCACGCCCACATGCACATAAACCAGGCTCGGACCCGTGCCCGTGTCCCTGCAACCTAAAATGATGGGTTTGTAATGTGTGTGTGTGTGTGTGTGTGTGTGTGTGTGTGTGTGAGAGGGAGCTTTACCGTCTAACAGCCAGCTGCTCTGCTCCATTTCTCGGAGGCTGGCCAACATGAGGCGGGAGATGACGTCATCGGGAACCAGCTGCCCCTGGTCTATACACGACTTCAACAGCAGCCCGAGCTCTGCGGGGAGAAACAAACCATCAGCTCCGGAGACGGAGACCTTCACCTTACAATCAGATATTTCTAGAACGTTTCTACCATGTGACTGCTCTTACAGCACACCATCATCATCATTGGTCAGAAGATTAGGGCGTGGCCGTGACATTCAGTGGCGCTCGTGATGTTACTGCGTGTGTACAGGATACAACTTGTTCCCACATTTTAGTTTAACTCATATGTGTGTGTGTGTGTGTGTGTGTGTGTGTGTGTGAACATCGAGAGCTCGTATCAAGAACACTTAATA
Source organism: Platyallabes tihoni (assembly GCA_030068045.1). Classification (NCBI taxonomy): domain Eukaryota; kingdom Metazoa; phylum Chordata; class Actinopteri; order Siluriformes; family Clariidae; genus Platyallabes; species Platyallabes tihoni. The sequence goes on along the minus strand of JAQQZS010000009.1, from coordinate 26,925,550 downwards.
GTTATCATTGTAATTGAATCTTATTACCGTTTAAGGACACGGCGCGTCTCCTGTGTGCGCATCTCACGTCCACATGTCCTCGACAGAGAGAATGATTCGACTGGGGTTAAGGATGCTGTTCGCACCATTTACTAAAACCAGCAAACGAGTGAGAAAAAGCTACGAGGCGGCGACACGAGACTCTGATGACGAACACATCTTCAGGACAGACGAGTTTACGCTTCGGTCACGTTTTTCAGTCACATGACAAGATCACTGTGTCTTATTAATGTAAAGAGAAAGAGTGAAGTGAGGGGACGAGTGTGTGCAGCTGCTATAGTGCAAGTGACAATAAGAACAAACGTTACATGCAACAATTAATCGCAGGAGTGTAAAAGGACAAAAACACTCACGGGGCAAGCTGCTGGAGGAAAATAATCAACTTCATCCCTCAGGAATATTACTACGCTGCGCACACACACACACACACACACACACACACAGTCCTCACGTTACCTCACACAAAGCCTCGTGATCATCACCTGTGTCGCGGCTAACGGCGCTACACTGAGCTCAGCAGGAGGTTAATGACCCCCTCAGGCTCCGTCTAAACCTGAACAATTCTACTTCTGCCTAGGAGACTCCAGATTAATTTAAACTGGAAATTATTATTTATTTGGCAGGTCATTTTTTTATTATTATTATTAAAAACTTTTTTTCCCCAGAAATGGGTTAAATGAGTGACTGCAGCCGCAGGATCTCACAGCGGTTACGCAATACGCTGTTCACTGATCGAGATTTTATCTAGGACTTCTTAACGACACGTAGGTACTTCCAAGGACTTCCTGCCTGCTCTGGGTCACGTGTGGGTCGGGGCAGTAAAATGTGGGGACAGGAAAAGACGGAAACTCCTTCAGCTCTCCTAAGGTGACTGTAACACAGGTTAATGATTCACTCGAGTACAGCTCGGGTCTGAAACACACCCACTGACTACAACATCTGCTTCTTCTCACACACACACACACACACACACACACACACACACATTTATCTGATATAGTTATTGTTGTGGACTTTGAAAACCATAAGAATTTGAGCTTTTTAAAATTTAGTCCTTTTCTTATACACTTTAAAACACTAAGATACTCTGTAATTAAATTATGCTGTGATCTTGTCGTTGTTGTTTATAAACATTAAAACAGTGTTTATATATATATATATATATATATATACAGAAATCGCAGCAGTGCGTGCAGCCGTTTCCTCCTCAACCTTTGTGTTAAATTGTGTTTCGCAGTACAGCTGCTCTTGTTGCGTTTGTCTTGTTCTCACTTTGAAGATTTTTTGCTACGGATCGTTACGGCCTCAAACTCGTGGCTAGCTGCAGCTCTGACACACTGTGACATCATTAGCTACGATGTAGAGCTAAAAGCAGAGCGAAGGTGAAATACAGCGGCGCTGAATACAGGTAAGAGATTGGGTACGGTAAAACCGTAAAGAAAATGTGGTCTGAAAAAAAACTTTTTGAGGATTAAGCGGTATAGAAAATGAATGAATGAATGAATGAATGATATTAATGGGAGATCGCTTACACATTTGGTGAAATAATATGAAATAAAATAGTCGATCTCATGGCTATGGTTAATAGTGAAAGTAACTGTGTTATGATCTGGGGTTGCTTCAGTTACTCAGGTCTAGACTCAGCAACGTTATGGGGCAATAAAATGAAGTCAGCTGACGACCCAAATGTACTGAATCACCAGGTTATCACATTTATGGAGTTCCTCTTCCCTGATGGCGTGTGCCGTATTCACAGATGACGATGCCAGGATTCATCAGGCTCAGATTGTGATATAGTGTTTTAGGTGGTACGAGGCCTCCACAGAGTCCAGACCTTCACCCAAGTGCTGGAGAAGGTTTTACACAGCGGGACGACTCTCACATCAGCAGGGTGTTGGAGATCATCATGTTATGTTTAATATCCTTGCGGTGACGGCCAGCAGAACGAGTCAGCATTACAAGTACCTGCCAGCACAAAAAGTGACCTGCTACATACAACAAGCACATGTGACCTTTAACAAATATATTTTTATTTATTTGATATTTCTATTCATTCCATCTAACCCACATTAAGCTCTTAGGTGTATAAACATGGCTCTGTTTGTCGGAGCCCTTAAACACCAGAGCATTTTAGACATTTATTTGCATTACTATGTGTTAATAAATATATTTGGGGTACAGGAGCGGGCACGCGAGAGGGAACTGACCGCTACTATGCTATCGCTCTCTCGGGCAGGTTTTCAATGACCGCGGATGCCATCGCTCTCTCTGGCAGGTTTTTAAAAAGGGTGAGTAAATATACTTGGTCAGCCATCAATATACTTTGGCGCCCCGCCTGAGTCCACTCTGTGTGGGAAACACTGGAATGTTGTGATGTTGCATAAAATACCACGGCTGTAATCAAAGCAAAAGACGGTCCAGTGAAATATTAGAGCATGTGACTGTTTTCACTGTGCTGTATTCACCTTGTGCCACGTGGAAAACTCATTATTTACAGTTCAGTATGTGATGATTTACATGTGACGAATTTTATTTATTTATTTATTTATATTTAATGTGCACTCAATTCTAATCTGGAGGCTCCAACATCCTCCAAAAAAAAAAGAAATTAAGACAGTTGACGGTGTACCAGTGTAACATCACCATTTCTGTTACCCGCGACCCTGAACACAGGATTAAGCGGTATAGAAAATGAATGAATGAATGAATGAACACTTTTTAAGTTGGTCAGGTTTAAATGTGGAGGTTACCCTGTTCTTCCATTCGATGGGGTTTGACAGCAGCGCATGTTGCTCCAAACAGAACATATTCTTTCTACATTAATGGTGCCCTCACAGTATGCCGTTTCCCCATGCCACACGCACCGACACACAGTACAGTGACTGGTGCTGGCTTTTGGACCAGATCCTGATAACAGCTTGGATTGTCCTCTTTGACCCAGAGAACATGGCAGCTGTTTTTTCCAGAAACTACTTGACATGTTTCCTGTGCGCCCCTGCCCATCTCAGAGTCCAAGTTTTTGGCCCTGCCCCTTTATACAGTGACATCTGATAGGTTTCCTTGATTATATCGCACACTAAAGTTGGGGAATGAATAAAATTGAAAATCATCAAATAATGAGTTGTTGTAGAGTTTTCACTAGAGTACAAGATGAAGAGACAGAAGTACAGATGACTCTTTCTTGGTGGATGGAACATATAACCTCGCTGCAGAGTTAAAACCATTCATTTCACTGCGTGTATTAACTTGAATCTTGAAACCAGCACCATCTGCATCATGGTATCAACAAAATCTTTTTTTTTTTTTTTTTTTTTTACTAAACTAAAAGATGTCCGTACAGCCGAGTCACTGGCAGTCTTTAAGCGATGAATAAAGATCTATTTCTTGGGGATTTGGGTTAGCTCCTCTTCCCTCAACACCCCCCCCCCTCCCACCCCACCCCAAAATAAAAAAAATAAAAAACAACCCAGCTGTGAGCCCGGGGCACTTCTAGTCAATGGCCCAAAGAGTAACCCAGTGTGAGGATCTACAGTAGAATGGAAACTGTGGGTTTCCTCCGGGTACTCCGGTTTCCTCCCACAGTCCAAAGATATGCAGGTTAGGATAATTGGCGTTCCCAAAT
>JAQQZS010000009.1:26855341-26868969 GCA_030068045.1 Platyallabes tihoni | reverse complement strand
TTTAAGGGGAAATTCTAAGAAAATGTCATAATTCTAAGAATTTTCTTAGAATTTCATCACTAGGAGCAACTTTTAGGGTTAAGAAGCTTTGTGAATACGGGCCCTGAAATGTAGTTTTGCCCAGAACTGCCCTCAACTTTAACCGTGACTGAATCCCCACTTTGTTACTGGAAAACTGTGTTTAAAAGGCTGCACATGATCTGTCTGCTTCTGACAGGTTCTCATGTTAAATGAATGTTTCTGACCTTTGACCTCTGGTAATTTACAACACTGTACAGTTTGGAGTATTATCTCAGGAAACTATCCAACAGGGCTCGTCTTTAGATTGCGTAATCAGATCAGAACAGAGTGGGGAGGAGAACCGGACACAGATTCTTACATTGTAAACTGATAAAATACAGATTTCCCAATTTCTAAATTCGTAACATACAAACATCCCAAACTGTAAATTAGTAAAAGACAGCCAGAAAAAAATGTCCGTGTGTAAAGTTTAAATGTGTCAAATTGTAAATTTGTAACATACCATTTTGTAAACTTGTAAATACTAGAAATTAATGGTTTGTAAACTTCAAAAGTTTGCAAAGTACAAACTATTGCATCCCCATGTTTACAAATTGCCTTGATTTTATAAAATTTTTTTCATTCATTGTAACAGAAAAATCGCAGTCAATCACAACATGAATAAACATTGTAAATTAAATGCACTAAATATTAAAATTAAAGATTTTTTTTTCAAAGAAGGAGATTGCACAGCCATAAAATGGAGTCATGGCTGGATTTCTGGATCCACCAGTATCTCCCAATATCTGCTGTTTGCTGCATTTGCATACGATTAGTTTACCAAATCCAGTCCTGAGTCATGTGCAGTTTGAGGTGTTAAGATAAGAATAGAGGAGGAAGTGAATCTGAGTGTTAGAGCAGGAAAAACCAGTGCAGGGGCATTACAGGTTGGTCTGGGTGTGTTAGAGAACAGAGCAGTTAGAAGGACAGTGATTAAGTAAGAACCTGGGATTCACTCCAGTACCACAGATGACGAAACAGAGCAGAGGTTCAGTCGATCAGTCAGAGGTAACAGCAGAAATTAACCCTTTAAAGTGCCAGAGTGAACGTCTCTATCAGAAAGAGATCAGAGAGTTACATGTGGTACTGCAGGGATCTCCAGGTGTGTAGGATCAGAACATAAACCCAAAGGGGAAAAGCACGAAGAGACAGAGGAGTGAGGAATGTACAGGTGTCATGACATTTATTCGAGGCATGCTACAATTAAAGTTGATTAGGAAAAATCAGCAGAGACTCTAGGTAATAATAATAATAATAATAGCTGTAACTCTAATAATGATTATGCATAATAGATAAGCCATTTGGGAGAAAAAAAAATCTTCCTAACAAATACAAAAAACACACAAAAATTCCAAATCAACCATGCACTGCAAAAAAATTAGAAAATATGTTTCTTTAATAGTTTAATCTTCTATTTGCATTTTTATTACATCAAACTCAAACTGAATTCTGCTCGTCTCTCCATCGTTATCCTCACAAACATCACATAAACGACTTTTACAAATAAAAAGCTGGTCCTGCTGCAATATCAAAATACAGAAAAAAAAAAGAAAAAAAACTAAAACGTGTTGAATTTTCATAAATATATAAAAACTGGTTCAGATCAACTGATGTGTTGTATCTTGTTCCCAGAAACCTTTTCATTTTTGTTGATTTTTTATTTTTATTTTTTGGCCAGGTTCAAACAAAAACAAAACAAAAAGGGAGCACATATTTACAAGCACTTGTTTGTTTTGGTAGTGGAACATTCATATTAATATTCATATGCATTATAAATACGGGATTTTCAAGGCGAGGTGAGGCTCGTGAGGTCGGATGCAGGCACTTTTTGTATGTGCATCGTGCCTGAGTTGAGTTTTGCTGTTACGTCCCGCCCTTCTGATGCAAAAACCATTTAGAAATTTCAGTAAACCTGTAGCCCAGATTGTTTAGAGACCAAAAAGAGAAAATAGGAAAAAAAAAAAAAAACAAGTCAAGATGGCTGATACTTTAAGCTTAGAAATAGCTTAAAACCTTTTTTCCAGTGCAACAGAAGTCACTTTTTGCATTTGAATAAACCTTTTGTGTGCGTTTTTACCTCAATTAGACAACAAATGTTCAGTAAAACAAAAACAATGCATGCAACATCATTTATCGTGACTCATTGTTTATGTGCTAATTAATTACTCATCACTAACGAGGTCCCACATACGGCAGCAGGTGATATTAGTGAATAAATATTTCACCCACAAAAACCTACTAAGGTTTTGGAGTAAGAGCACAAAAAACAGCCCAAACACCAGTAACTGAATTCTTTATAAAATGTCATTTTTCTTGCTTATGGCATTTCAGAGCTTAACGTCTATATCAGTCCAATTTGAGTCAAATTCCTTTGGTAATAATAAAGCTTTCGTGATTAAATTTGTGTAAAGGTGACATGAGAATTGGATTATTTATGGTTCTTTTTGTTTTGGGTAAATCTGGACTGTATTAAACGAGACTTTTATGGAAAAGGATTCATGTAGATTTAATGGAATGACAAACGAAACATTCAGCATCGGTGCAGGATCTCATTAACGGGGGAAATTAATTGATATTATGAGATTCTGATGTGTTATATGGCTTTACCTTGTGTTCGAGGGGAAATAGATTTGAAAACAAATAAAAACCCAAAGACACTTGCAGCAAAAAGAAAAAAAAAAAAAAAAAAAAGCATTTACATAAAAACATCGGTTCTGATTTCTGATAAACATCCAGGAAGGAAATGTTACAAATAAGCTCGATAGATGGATGAAAGGCACATAAACTTTGGTCCTGTGTTATTTCTGTTTAGTTTCAATATAAACCACTTAAAAAAACAAACTGTAAAACTGAAGGCGGATTTGAACAGAATGATGTGATGGAGGGATGATGTTGCCTGAGTCGAAACAGGACAGGACTGAAAGATTTTTTAAAATGAAAATAAAAGACATGAGTGTGATGAAGATGTAAATGTAATCAGAGTGAACTGCGTTTAGTGCCACGTTATAAAATCACAAGTCTGGCTTTTTCTCCTGTTTATAAATGAAAAGCTTTTATAGATTACAGCATACAGCGTCACACTGTTCACACACCACCAACCGGCTTCTTCCTTCTCATTCGCTCTATACACACACACACACACACACACACACACACACACGCACGCGCACCTGCCTAGCCACCTTTATCCAGTTTCACATCCTTACAAATAAGAGGAAAATAATATATAAAGAAAAAATAAAAATTACTACAGAGCAAAAAACAGGCCACACCCCCTAAATCAATCTGATTATAAGATACAGTAAATAAGATAAGTACAACACACACACAGAAATCTCAGATCATTCTGCTCAGAAACATCAGAAATTTGCTGTATACATGAACTGGATTCCACACACACACACAAATTCAGTTTACATTGATGAGATTTTAAACATTAAATGACGCGTAAAGTTTCCTAAAGCCCCAAAATATCACCTCTTTTAATGCAACATCACAGAAGATGAACTTCACATTCTGTAATTTCGTAATCAAGAGCATGGAGCTGTTAAGAGCACTTTATTGGGCCAAAATACAGTTGAATGCAAAAGTTTGTGCACCTTTATAATTGTCATTTTAGTGAATTCGGGAAGGATTTGGTGAGAAAATCGAGATCTCGGATGGAATTACGCAGGGTGGAGCCTAAAATCACAAATATATCATCTAAAACCAATATTAGATTCATTAATAAGAAACTATTAATAAATTCCACACTTTTGTCTTTTAATTTTCCTTCCCGAGAAAAACTCTGCTGGAACTAAAATGAAACGTTTTAATATTTCATAAACATTCGTTCCTTATGAGGTCAAAACATGTAGGTTAGGTTGAGAGTAAGATATTAATAGTAATCAAAAATGGTCTTTTCCACTTTGTATTTCATTTTTCTTAGATTGAAAAATGCAGCGAAACTTTTCCACTCAGCTGTTAAACGCAACAGTATTGAAGGTTTAATGTGTGACTAAAAATAGAGTGACTTTTGGGAAATCTTTTAAAGCAACAGATTTACAGACAGATGAGAAGATCCTCACACGGGAACCATCACACAGTCGTGATCTGCATTTCACAGCATTTCATCATGCAGAGAAAACGAGCTGAGATTCTCACACACACACACACACACACACACACACACGACGGAGGAGACCCACAGCATAACACCGAGAATTTTTACACCAAAACCGTTGTTTGTTTTTGTTTCTTCAGTGTGCCTTCACAGCACCAAACGTTCATTTATGATTTGGATAAAAAGACCACACAATACTGAGTCCCCAAAAAAATACACATCTAAAAACAAAACTAGAAGAAAACAAAAAGCTTAACGAATAAAAATCAACAAATCAACCCTCTCACCAACCGCACAAAATAGTACTTAAGATATCTTAGGTAATATTTCTAAGACCTATCTTGATTATAAACACATTTTAAGGCACATAATAAGAAAATGAAGTAAATACACAGTAAATATGATGATTTTTTTTTTCTTTTCACCATGATGTCATGAATGATTATAGTGGTACAAAAACCCGGTGAGTGTTTTTTTTTTCTTTCTATGTTTTGTTTTGTTTCTCTCCATAAAAAAGAACAAATTACCAAAAATAAGTAACTTCTTTTTTTTTCTCCAAAAAATCTTGACAATCGTTAAAGATAAATAGACCTGAATAGTTCTGCGTTGTGTAAGACTGTAAACTTCAAAGAAAAATGTTTTTCTTTTGAGAAGTGTCAGCGAAGGGTGGAATCTATCGCTTCAGGTAAAATAAAATGAAATTTAATTAAATAAAATAAAATAAAAGACACTGTCCCTTGTCCTGCATTTCGTTTAGTTTCTATGCCAAATTATTGTCTAATCACCAAATTATTGGAGCGCAGCCTGAAAAATAAGTCAGAGATTTGTTCAGGAAAAGGAGCAGCGCCATCTTGAGGCCCATCATGGAAATTTTAAAGTTGCGGATGAGTCTGATCCTCGAGAGGACCAGCCGTCCGATCTTTATCCAATCAAACACTCCTGATCTGCATTTATTTCTGTGTAAATGTGGATACAAGTGAAGTGAGAACAAGGGTTGCCAGATCTGTATGATGAAATACGCTGAGCTTTGATGTCTCAAGAGGAAACGCTGTGACAAATGTGCTTCTTACAAGTGTTTTACTCCTCTTACACGGCAATAATGTTCCAACCACTGCCAATTTAATTTATTAAAGCATATCTTTGTATTTTTTTTTTTTATTCATTAATAGTTATGCATAAAGTTTGTGAAAAAAGTTCTCTCCTTGGATTTCTCCTTTCTCCTGGATTAATTCCACTAATGTTACATGAACAGAAAGCTCTGTTTAATAGAGAAATGTCACTTTATAATTTTTCAAATACTATTTAATCTGTGGAACGTTTATTTGTACAACTCCCCAAAAACGAGCCGTTACTATAGAAACGATAATACACACTTTGTGACCAATCAGATTAAAGAATTCCACAAGGCGTTTGAAAAACATACTGTAGATCTGGCAACCCTACAGACCGGCGGCCCTCCAGGATCAGGATGAAGCTCTTTTTCCTGTACGTTTGTTTTATTTATTTTATTTATTTATTTATTTACACACCAAAATCTTTCACTTCTTCTTCCACTCGACTGAAACCACGGCCTAATTTACTTCACTAACATGTTCCACCACATGATGTACACGGAATTAGAACTGGAGTGTTTCAGTAGGGACAGCTTCTCTCCTGAGCCACAAGGATGCACTTTCTCTCTCTATTTTTTTTTTTTTTGTTGTTGTTGCTTATTTTGGTTTTGGACATGTGGTGGAGGGACAGCAAGGCCGAAAGAGAGAAAGAGAGAGACGGGGGAAAAAAACCCTCCATGGAATCAGATCAGTTTGACTTGTTCTGATCCGGAGGACGCAACCTGAAAGGAAAAAACTCAAATAATCATTAATGAGAGTTAAAAGGAAAAAAGTATTTGATTACAAGAGGGACAATCAGCAACCAGAAAGCATCGTTCATTGGTAGGGGCTACATGATTCACATTCAAAATGACGTTTAAATGACAGGAGGCGGGGCTTCCTGACAGCCGGGCTCTGCTGATTGGAGTGTTCCAGCATGATCGACAGCCGGACGTTCTTTCCTGGAATGATCGTGCATGTTCGTGTCTGATAAAAACGTCTCAGCTGGACGCAGACGAGCGGCCGTGCGCTCCGGACTGGGCGATGCAGGTTTCACAATGGTCTCGCCTTGTGACGTTTCATCGTTTTTAAAAACGATTCAAATGAACCCCGTTTCACAGGAGAGCACAGAATCTTTCATGATCTATTCACAGATCCCGAGCACGACTGACTCAAGTCTCAGAACTGTTCCTCATCCATCACACAGACACTTTACTGCTACGTGAAAGATAGCTCTCGATGGTGAGGAACCGTCGCTACAGGGTTTTTACCCAGCGGCACCTAGTGATGACATCACGGACATTCAAAGAGGGCGTGGCCTATCCAGTGAGGTTCCAGTTCTGTAGGCTGGATGGAGCACCTGGGTGAAACGTTAACAGTTAAATAGCACTACAGGCACATCGACATCCATGTTCACGTCCACGTTCATGTTCGGCAACATCTCCAAAGTTCTCCAGCAAAGTCAAATAGAGATCGTTCTCATGAAGTTTCTGCTGCAGTTCTGCTCAAACCATCCAGAGACGGTTGTGCTGCAATGGCTGTAAAATAAAACGAATAAAAATGGAGCTTCGGTACTATCGAATCAAAGCTCACACGTCTCCAGCTTACCAAATAAACAAAACAAAACAAAAACAAAAACCTTCAGCTACCGCTGTGTGAAGGTCATATAGTAGTCTCTAACTCTGTTTAACTTTAAAACCCCTAAAATCTCTAAAACTACCCAAAGTCTCTGTCGTTTATTTTATTTTTTTTTTTGTCTATATTTCAGTATCAAAGTTTTTTTTTTTAAATCATGTCTTTAGTTACAGAAGTTTGTCAGTCAGACTTCGTCTCTTAAATTTAAACCCGTGAACAGAACAGCAGCGGCGGCGCTGAGGGGGTTAAAGGGGAAACGCTGCTAGATGGTGGATTTAGAGAAGGACACTCTGAGGTGGTGGTTCTCCCCCAGGTCGTAGTTGTGGAGGTCAATCAGGGCCTGGATGGCTTCCTCCACCGAGCCCAGCTGGATCAGCGCCATCTTACGGTCCTTCCTGTTGGAGGAGAGAGAGAGAGAGAGAGAGAGAGAGAAAGAAACACGGTGAGGATGCAGGACAAGTGCAGATGGAAAGCAGTGAGAACCCAGAGAGAGAGACAAAGAAAGAGAGCGGAGAGAGTGAAAGGAGAGCAGAAAATGTGGAGAGAGAGCACAAGAAGAAAAAACCTAGAGAGAGGAGAGAGAGAGACAGAGAGGAGAGAGAGAGAGAGAGAGAGAGAGAGAGCGAGCATGCACACAGATCTAAAGAAATATAAAGAACAGAACGAGCAGTTAATCTTCACTCTGTAAAGTTCAGACGAATGTTTCGAAAAAACTTACTGGAAAAATTTGAACGCTTTCACGTTGTATCCTGAACCGGAGAACAGGTCCTTCAGCATGTCGTCCCCGATAGACGGCCTGAAAAAGTTAAAACGGAAAATGTTCGTTCTGGTGTTTAATTTGATTTAAAATGATAAATAATCTCAGCACATCAGTTAATTATATTCATAGTTTTCTTGCACCTTTGGACACCAAACATTAATTTTTCTCTTATTTAACACCAATTTTTAATTTTATTTTATAAATAAGACAGTAGCCTTTGCTACATTATTGCACATCACATGACCTTATCAAATAAACATGACGTTTATATTTGATATAACAAACAAACAAGTGCACAAAAGCAAAGGTGTGTGAATGATGATTGAACTACATTTGTAAAGAGGGAGCTCACATTTAAACTGCAACTTTAAAGCTTATTGTTACATATTTACACTTTGCCTTAATTATTGACTTCATGAGCCTCAAACAAGCCTCGAGGTTTTATGAAGAAGTTTTCTACGAAAGAATGATCAGACAAATACTGACTAAATTAATCACAAGCTCCCATCTACAGTAACACACACGTCACCATGCATTTTGTTGTTTCATTATGTTTCTGCGTGTGTGTGTGTGTGTGTTTGTGTATGTGCACGTGACACTAACGGGATGTTGGAAAGGTGTAGCGTAGCTGATGGAGGGAATATGTTCTGGAAGTTTTTGGAGCCGGGTTTTTTGAAGCGGTGCAGCGGGCTGCTGCTGAAGTCTTTGGTCAGGCCCTGATCCTCCTGACCCTCGCGGGGAAGCTGCACCGTCTGGTGTTTAGAGATGGTGACGCGCATCACCCTGCCGTACAGACGCTGCCCGTTCAGGTGGCTCATCGCTGAGAACAAACACAAAAGGGTCAAAGAGTTACAAAAAATAAATAAATAAAAAATCCGGACAAAAGAATGAGGGTGTGTATTAACGAGGTTCATCAGCGTCCACGTGGACGTCACACACACACCGAGCTGGGCCTGGGTCGGATCCGCCATCTGCACCAGTGCGTTCTCTTTCTTATTGAACAGAATCTTAACTCTGTGAACATCTCCATACACTCCTGCACACACAAGAGACAAGATCTGATATTAACACACACACACACACACACACACACACACACACACACAATTGAAATCACACATGCAGGATAAATTCAACAGAGTCAGAAAGCTGTGATATGAAACCGCACGGCTTCTTTATGTACATGTCAAATAGAGCCGATGATTCAGTGCAACAATCAGAGTCTTAACTAAGTGTGTCAAAAGTATTTACGCCCCTTAAACTTTCCCACATTCTGTCAGGTTCCACCACAAACGTAGACGTATTTTACTGGGATTTTATGTGACAGACCAACACAACCTGGCAGAGAATCATGAAGCGGAAGGAAAACGATAAACGGTGTTCAAAATTATTTACAAATAAAAATCCGATTTAAATAAACTCCAGCGGAACCAAACACCTTCAGAAGTCCACCTGTGTGTGTGATTTAATCTCAGTATAGTATAATCTCACTGGGCTTCATGATGCTGCGTGTTCACTGATGTTCTGTAATGGGCTTCACAGAACAGCTGCATTTATACCATAGAGATTAAATTACATACAGGTGGACGCTGGATAATTAGGCGACGTCCATCTACTTAGTAATTCTGTGCCACTTTGTGTTGGTCCGGGACATAAAATCCCGATAAAACACTTTTACGCTTGTGGTTGTAACGTGACAAAATGTGGAGAAGTTCAAGGAGTCTAAGTACAGAACTGCAGAAAGATCATTTAGAGGCTTTAGCGCAGCAGGAGGGCCAGAAATAATACAACAGGAGATGAAAATATTAATATTAATGTCAAACCTGGAGAATAAAAAATCCATCAGTCTGGTGATCGGCTGTGCTGAGGCCAACTGTGAGTCAGACTTTCTCTCTCGTTTGTTTTGCAAAATGACTCGGAACATTTATCTCACCGTTAGCGCATAAAACCTCACCGTTCTAATCATGTGTCCGTGATATTCTAATGTTTACACTTTATTTAGTTAAGACAAAAACCTAATATTGGTCTTTTCGCTCACTAAATTCACCAAAAAATATAATAATAATAATAATAATAATAATAATAATAAGCCACTATCCACTGATGAATGCTAATTAGCTGAAGTGTGTTGTACATTATTGCTACGATGCTAAACTTTATCATAAATGATTATGATAAACTACAACAGCAGGTTAAATTGTAAATTTTACAGAGGGACAAATATGATGGAATTTTTCCAGACTATTGCAGAGAACTAGTGCGGATTGTCAGGGACAGCTAGCGCTAACGTTAGCACTGGTTTAAGCGCGTTTTTTTTTTTTTTAAAGATACCAACCACTACAATTTATTTTAAGGGATTTTAAATTACATTTATTTTATATTTTCACTGTACATTTCTGCATTAGCCTAATTCAGATTAGATTACTATAGTGTTATTCAATTTTCTATAACAAATTTTTATGACCGATTTTATTTACTGCATTGTTTATTCCTGCTGTTGTATTTGTTATTGTATTGTCTGTTTACAAGATATTTTTTGTAGGCTAATACACTTGTGAGGGCTTTTGTATACACACACACACACACACACACACTTTCTCTCTCTCTCTCTCACACACACACACACACACACACACACACAGTCTCTACTGCTTTATTAAACTCACAGGAGTCGCAGCGAGGAACATTTTTCGGACATATCATTCAGACGATCTGGCTAAGGCAGTCGCTGACATTTATTAAAGTGTGAGGACAATAAATATGTGTATGAGTGAGAGTGTGTGTGTGTGTGTGTGTTTATTTGATGGACGGTGGCATCCTGTATCAGTAAATAATCTTGTGGCAGCCTTGCTGATGAAATGGCTTCTCGCTCTCCTCGGCTGCGCCACCTTCATAAAAACAAGCTTTAACAAATCTGATTTAGGCCAGTAATAAAATTGTTCTTACCGAATAAGATGAAGAGTCCGTGTGGTGATATACTCTACAGAACGGGACAGAATGACAGTTAGAGGAGTTTAGGCAGCAGCATGCAGAAGGTGTAAAATTAAAGATCTATAAACCTTAAAAAATAGTTTATTCAGCATTAAAAATGCACCCACTCTCGCCTGCACCGCTTACTGGTCACATTCTACAAAGTTTAAATGTTAATATTGTGATAAAACAAGTGTTTTATTCCTCTTACACAACAGCAATTTGTCAATAATTACAATCATTAATGAACGATGAATATTCACTCTTTTATATTTAAGTTTAAGGTCCGCAAACAAATTAGTTCATGTTCTTTCTTTTTTCTCTGTCATCAAGTTGCCAAGTTAGCTTAAAATTACAGTTATTACCAGTACAGTTATATTTAGGTAGGAGCTGAGAGAGAGAGGGGGGGGGGGAGGGGGTGCAGGGTTTAAAAGGAAGACGAGGGTGAGACAGGGGGCGGAGTCACTCACATCAGGGTTGAGGTTGGAGACGAGGAGAACAGAATGGAGGGCGGTGGGGGGCATGCCATGGATGGCCATCCGCCCGGCTACAGCTGACGTGGGGATGGTGAGGGGTCCGAGAGCACCGGGCATCGCCTGCATGGAGAGACCTGCGAGACGGACACGCCCATCACAACATTATTGTGCGATGTGCGACTTTCTTTTATTTCATTATTTCTTCTTCTTTTTTTTTTACATTTTTCCTTTGTTACTTCTTTATCAATATTTTCTTTTCATTCTTTAGTAAATGTAGTTTTGTGCAAGAATTGTTCAGGTTAAACAGCATAAAACAATGTTTAATAACGTCGAGCGCAAGCCTGTGGTTTTAACAGCATGCTTTAACATTTTATAAACTACCTGCATTAAAATATCTGCTTATAATCATACAATATCATACAACAGGTCCAGGATATAAAACATTCTGCCGTTACTGTACAGTATTAGAGCATTAGCGTCTACACCAACCTTATGATCAGATATTATAATGCATTATAAGCGCATGCACTGATGCAGCTATGGTCAGGGTCATGACCTGTGTCATTCCACTAAACAAACTCAAATAACTCGAGTCGTGTAAGACATCAGGTGTGATTAGTGTGAAATACAGCCCTGAATTTATACACAAAGTTACACACAAAAGACACAAACGGTTCAGGATATTTGCTTTATCGCTGATCAATAACCAATTCGATACAGTAAACTATTCACGCTCATGCTGTTAAACCCTGATTTAGAGTCTGGAACAATCGTTACACACGACCGCAGACTCGATCTGAAGACGTGTTGGTGCCAGAGGCTCCGAGTGTTAGCGCTGTAATTCCAGATCCGATCGCTCGGTCTGAACAGGAGCATGAGAACTACGGCAGAAACTTTATTATGTGGGTAAGGGTGGAGTTTTTGTGAGGAAACAGTAGAGAGCGAGCGAGAGCGAGAGCAAGTGAGCGAGTGTGTGTGTGTTTTACCTGCAGCCTGAGGAAAACCAACAGGAGCGAAACCAGCCGCTCCAGCGTACGGTGAAGAGATGATCCCAGGAGCACCTACACACACACACACACGTTTTAAACAAACCTTGGGAAATCTAAAAACCTGTCTAAAAAAATCTGTGTGTGTGTAAAATCTGTGTGGAAATAAAATATGCTCTTCATTAGAAATTAAATATTGATTTATTTTCTATTTTATTTGATTAAAAATAGACAAATTTGCAGAGATCTTTGTACTGATGTGATGCCCGGGTTCAGTATCAGGCTGATACCAGCAACATTGACGGACGAATCAGAAATTTGAAGAAGAAAATAAATTCCTGTTCTGCTCTAAATGGAAACAGCTGGAATTAAGTTTGGAGAAATAAGATTTTTTTGAAACATTTCCCATCAGAATCAGCTCTCTAGACATTTTGTTTTGTAATTTTTTCCCGCTGTTTGTGGATGACGTGCCAGTCGAGGATGACGTGCTAGTCGAAGCGCTGCACGCGGCTGGAAAACTACGCTAATAAAAGGACAATCTTGACATGTTTTACTGCGGCTCGACGTCACTGAGTTCACCGACGGTCCTGAGTACACACTGGCCAGATTAATCTGGCCAGATTTATACGCTGGCCTCACACACACACACACACAGCTTATCAGCAGCTCCAGCACCTGTTCCCTTCAGACAGCATTCGTGATTTACAGGGTCTCAGACAAGAGCTGAGGGATCTACAGTACCACCTCTACCATAACACACACACACACACACACACACACACACACACACACACAATCTATTCTCATGCTGTTTTCCAGCCCACTCAGACCCTCATTTAGTGTGTGAAGGCCAGAGATAAGGCCATGTCTCTGCTTTTTCAGTGTGTGTGTGTGTGTGTGTGTGTTTTCGTCAGTTTCAGAAGGCAGTGGGTGAGAAAGAACATTTCCATCATCGCTGCCAGATGGAGAAGGAATCAGAACAGCAGAGTGAAACTCACATCGCTGCCAGAACCTTTTCCCGAGTGAGAACCACAGAACACCTGCGTGACTCTAGAACCTCGACGTCTCCACATTCATACTATAAGTTTTACAGCCAGTCATGTGACTCGGTCACATCAGAGAGCCATCAGGACGTCTTTCAGGAGAACATTCTGTGACATTTGGTGTGAATGCAGACTGATCCACAGCAGGAGAGTGTGTGTGTGTGTGTGTGTGTGTGTGTGTGTGTGTGTGTGTGAGAGTGAGAGAGAGAGAGAGAGAACAGAAGCTGAGGTGTTAGCGAGGAGGACATCTACACCAACACGCTGAGGATGAGGATGAGGAAGAAACAAGCTGAGCAGAGCAGCAGAAGAAGAAGAAGAAGAAGAGAGGGTGGAGGAGGAGGGAGAAGGAAAAGAGGAGGAGAAAAAGAAAGTAGCAGAATAAAAAGAAAAGAAAAGTAATATTTTATTAATATTAAGTGTGTGTGAGGGACCCCTCCTTGAACCACCACCTTATCGTGGTGGAGGGGTTTGCGTGTCCCAATGATCCTGGGAGCTATGTTGTCGG
>JAQQZS010000009.1:26776282-26780330 GCA_030068045.1 Platyallabes tihoni | reverse complement strand
GGGGGGTGGGGGGGGGTATTATGGCGTATCTGGGTGAAGTAGTTCGTGTCTGCAGCTCCTAAATCATCTCCATGCTGAAAATAACACTGAATATGACATTTTTTCCTGGATCTCACCGTTATTTCGGGATGCCTGGGTATTATAATTACAAACCGTGTGACATGACCCGTTCTGTGTGTGTGTGTGTGTGTGTGTGTGTGTGTGTGTGCTTCTGCAAGCGTGCAGCGTTAATATTGCATAGGCAGAGCAGGAATAACTGCGCGTGCTGCATATTAATGTGAACTGGCTGCTTTCTGTAGACTGACTGTCGGCTGCCAGATTCACTCATTATCGCTGCTTCTGTTTCTCACCCAACAGCTCCTCACCACCTTCTCTCTATCTCTTCTGAATCTGTGTGTGTGTGTGTGTGTGTTGGGTTTAATGACAGTCTAGCCTATTACATTGACAAGAGTTGCAGCATCCTGATCCCTGCCCTCTGTCTGGAATAATGAGGAAAGACAGAAAGACGGTAGGAAAAGATTGGATCTGTGGCGGTCCTTGGGGGACGATTGAGGTCTGAGTGGAGGTCTGTAGAGGTCTTTTGGGGGGGTCTATGGAGGTCTGTGGGGGGATGCGAGGTTCTTTTGAACTTTGTTTGGGACAGTGGAGGATTTGTGGAGTCCATGAAGGTCTCTCTGGGTTTGTGTGGATGTATGTGGGTTTGTGGAGGTCTGTTGTTTGTGGGGTTCTTTGGGGGTCTGTGGAACATCCATGAGCTATCTATCAAGGAGTGTGGATATATAGAAGGGCTATATGTGGATGTGGGTGTATCTGGAGGTGTTTGGAGGTCTGTGTAGATCTGTTGGTGTACTTCATGGTGTTTGTGGTGGTATACGGGTACATGTGAGGATCTGTATGAGCCTGTGGAGGTCTGTGGGTGAGTGTGGGGGTCTGTATGGTTCTGTGGGTGAGTGTGGGGGTCTGGTTTGTGGCAGTGTGTGAATGTGAGAGTCTGTATGGGTGTGTGGAGGTCCATGGAGCTGTATTTGTGTTGCGATGGCGGAACAGGATGGAACGAGAGAGAGAGAGCGAGAGAGCGAGAGAGCGAGGTAGAAGCGTAACTGCACTCCTGAGCATGTGGAGCATATGGTGTCCTACAGGGGGGTCAGTAGAACAGATCCAGCTCATCCTTTATCGTGGCCTCGAAAAGTCTTTGCAAGCAGGCCTGTCCACTCAGACATAAGCAGATTTTTCAGGTAACTGCATGTGGTCACGATGACTTTTAGAGCAGAGTTTGGGTCTGATCCCTACATATGTGCACTAAATATGTGCCACGTGTGCTGTGTGGGTCAGTTGAAGCTATTCAGGATTCATTAGGTGGAGTTCAGTGCTGCTGTAATTCTCTGCAAAAGTTTTCCCATCACATGGTGTTCTTGAGCATACTGTACACCTCGGTCATTATCCAGCTAATACACTGTGCTGATGGCCGAATTCACAATAACTTGTCAATAACCTCCTCAGAGGCCACGCCCCCTTCCACAAGTCCAGAATCCATGCCCTTTTTCCTGAGGCTGTCACAGAAGCCACGCCCCCTTCTCTGCTCATCTCTGATAATGAGTCAGTGTGAGTCCTGGTGCACGTGCCTGTACATCCTGCGGTTCGCCCAATTAAGGGCCAATTTACAGCTGCTAAAAGGTTAAAGGTTAGGAGCAGTGATGGTTTGTGGGCCATGAGGGTGCATTAATTTTACTTTTTAACCGCGTGACGAGCAACACGCAGCCGAGCAACACGCAGCCGAGCATGGAGGATTGAGCTACAGACTTTTTTATTGTGATGTCTCTCTCTCTCTCTCTCTCTCTCTCTCTCTGTATGTGTTTGTGTGATACAGCCTACAGGGATCTAGTCACTTTAAGGCATGACGAGCGTGTGCTTATGTGTGTGTGTGTGTGTGTGTGTGTGCGTGTGTGTCTTTCAGGTGTGAAAGCTCAAGGCCAGAGGCATTTTCACGCTCAGATAAACTGCACATCCCACGATGCCATACTGCTGTGCTGCGCTCAGCTCCCAAAGATGAGGAGGAGGAGGAGGAGGAGGAGGAGGCGGAGGAGGGCGAGCTGAGGTGCGCAGAGACACTTTGGATTAATCAATATGTGTCAGTGAGAGATTAATTGCGTAGCCTGGAAGACTGTCTGAAATTATGAAGACAGACAGTCCAATAACTGAGTTCGGGCTGCGACTCTGAGGCGATGAAGAACACTCATGCGGGTTAAAAAGCTGAGTCAGTGCAGGTCAGAATTCCTGGGCGTAATAAATGAATACATAAATAAATAAATAAATAAATAAATAAATAAACCCCAGTTACCCCAAATAAACACCGGAAACATCGTCAGAAGATCTTTCTTTAAAATTTGGAATGACTTCTTAGGCTTCAAAACTTCAATCACGTTTTCCAACAACATATGACTTCCATAGGAACCTGCTCCAAGATCTTTTGTGGCACTTCGACTATCATGTTTCATTTTCGTTCTATAGATCCAGGAACCTTTCTTTAGTTCCTGATGAAGAGTTTTTCGTTTCATAAGAAGCAGGAAGTGTATGGGCGGAGCCTGTTATATCGAAGTTGACTGATTGGCCCAACTCAAGAAGGATTTGCTAAAGGACGTCTGGTGAGGATGGATGTGTCCTGACACTGAAAACACACCTGATACACAAACACAGTGAACCATTGTGCTTATTGATGAGCTGACAGAATCAAATACGCCTCATCATCACAGACAGAGAGACAGACAGATAGAAAGTGAGACCCGCAAAATATAAAAATGTATAGCAATACATGAATAGACTCAGAGACTGAGATATAAACACACACACACACACACACACAGGTGGAAACAGATGCACGGACTAAGAGACAAAAAAGAGGAAGGGACAGACAGGAAGACGGACAGATAGAGGATAGAAATGATATTGAATAGAGATATAGATGAGGAAGAGTAAGTGTGAGAGATTATAGTAGAGAGAACAAGAAAGACAGAAAGATAGAGTGAAAGCAGTTCTTCCTCCCTCTTTTAACCCGATCTGATGGGATCGTACGGAGGCGTGACACTCGTGTTGGGGTCGGACCGCTGGAGCTGAATGCTAATAAGAGCAGAGGATCGAAAATCCCTGATGGACACGAGCTGGAAGCTTTCACACTGACCCGCATCAGAGAGCTCGCTCTTCCTTTCTCTCAAACAGACACACACACACACACTAATCACACACAATGCTAGTCAGCTAGTTCTATTTATAATACATCAAAGCGTCTGCTTTTTCATAATCCTCCCTCATCATGAGTTGTAGAAGAGAAAAAAAACACCAGTCAATAACACTACGTCAGTTTCAGTTAGTTCACAACTCAGTTAAATCAAAGGATTAGGCTAGCTATTTCCTCTAAGCTAGCTAGCTTGTAGCATAGCACTCTGATGCTAGTCCGAGTTTGATTACCCTTTGCTTACCGTGTAAGATTTAGCGTTACCAATTTACACCATAAAACTAGTACTAGTAAGACGCGAGTCACTAAACCGCTTAAATAGGAGTCGCTAATCGGTATCAGTAACTAACTAACCATTTTCCAGTCTTAGAGTCAGTAATGTTTCAGATCGACCACTTAATCATTTACGTCTGTTTTATTGGTTGAATAATAATTAAAAAATGTAATGGCAGTGAGATTTTCATAACCTAGACACACTTTATGTTTAATGTGTCAAGTAATTGTGTAGCTCGTCTCTTAGCTTCAAACAAAATGACTTCTGGCCAACAATAACTGATATAACTCATCCTCTGTTAATGATAATTTATAAATAGCAGAAGATGACATGAACGTGTACCATATTACTTTAGATTTGTATTTGTACAAACTTGTAATATGTACAAGCCACAAGTAATAAGATCTTCATATCGTCTGAGTGCATTAGTGGAGAATAATCCAGAACTACATGTAGTCCAGTGGTAACTTGAATTCTAATTCTAATTATCTTAGCACATATACGCTCACTACATAGGGTATAGTGATCTTAATCTCAATCCAGCA
>JAQQZS010000009.1:26758782-26771282 GCA_030068045.1 Platyallabes tihoni | reverse complement strand
GCGTGCCACCTCACTTCTGATTGTTGTCCCGTCTTTTTAGGTCTTTTTTTATTTTTCACTTTTCTTTCTCTTTCCCCCTATACCTGAGCAACGCTCTAATACCTGGTGCTATCTAATGTTCGCACATAGTGTGCTGGTTTCTGGGGGTTTAAATAACCTGCTGGACAGGTGTAGCGCGTCTCCTCTGATTGGCAACATGGCGAGGTTGCCTAGCAACCACGAATGTCCGCTGCTCTGCCTGTCTATAAATCTGCCTTGCAGATTTGCTCCTCACGCGGGTGGCCGTGTTACAGATTTAGCCATAAATTATTATGATTTTCTAAAACAAAGACAGAGACGTTGAAGAGAGAGAGAAATAAGAGCTGCCTTTCAGTCTCTCTCTCTCTCTCTCTCTCTCTCTATATATATATATATATATACACACTTCTGTCTCTCTCTCTCTGTTATTCTCTCTCGCATTTTTCTATCTGTCTCTTTGTTCACTTTGTAACTGTCTGTCTCTCTAGGTCTGTCTGTCTATCTACCTGTCTCAGTTTCGTACTGTCTTTGCTTGTCTGTCTCTTTCTGATTGTCTGTGTCTCTGATTTTTCTGTCCCTCTCGCTCTCCTTCTGTGTCTCTGTATCTCTAATTCTATTTATATGTCACAGTCTGTCTCTCTTTTGTGTCTGACTGTCTCTGTCACTCTCTCTGTGTCTGTGCAGCTCGCTCTCTTTATTTCAGTGCCGTTCTTCTTTCTCTCTCGATCACGTTGCTCTCTTTATTTGTCAGTTTCTCTCTCTGCCTTTCTCTCTCTCTCTCTAGTCAGTCTATTTTTCTGTGTGTGTGTGTGTGTGTGTGTCTCTCTCTTTCTGTCTCTCTGTCTTTCTCACCCTCTGATCTTTTGTTCCTCTATTCTTTTAAAGACACTTAGAGCACAAAAGGCCTGTGACGGTCACGCCGACACCATGTCTCTTCCTTTGATCTCTGTCCTAAAAAAAAATCTGCAACAAAACCACCACCACCATCATCATCATCATCATCATCCTCACCACCACCATCATCATCACCACTGCACTAATCCAGTTCCAGATAGTATTTGGATCAGAGTCTCTCAAACTCTTCATTTAAATGTAACTGATCAGCTAAGATTAGATGTTAAGCTTTGGTTTAATGTTCACTAAATGCTCTACTAAAACATTGCTGTAGGATTAATTACACCAACGTGTGGTTGTTACACCACTGTAGAAACATGAATCTCCAATTAAAGCTACAGGATGTAAGATATTTTTTGAATGCTGCCCCCTGTGGTAGAAAATTCACATTGCAATTTATGATTTGTGACTGTAAGCTAAGTGTGTGTGTGTGT
Organism: Platyallabes tihoni; assembly: GCA_030068045.1. Lineage (NCBI taxonomy): Eukaryota > Metazoa > Chordata > Actinopteri > Siluriformes > Clariidae > Platyallabes > Platyallabes tihoni. The sequence goes on along the minus strand of JAQQZS010000009.1, from coordinate 26,769,936 downwards.
GTGTTTGTAGGTCACTGAAACAACCCCAAGGTATAACTGTGTCTTTGTGTTTTTAAGATCTGAACACATCACAAAGCTAAAAGTAGCAAGCGAGTAAAAACACACGGTGTTAATGAAGCAGAAACACAACAACGCTTTCCGGTAATAATTCACCAGGGGGTTTCATGATCTTTCTGCCTTAAAGAGGGCAAATCTTAGGTTCTACTGCTTTCACGTAGGAAATATCTATGTTGATGTATAAGTGAATGTTTTTTCTTTCTTCTACTTTAACAGTTTTTAAACATTAAATAAAATCCTCCACAGTCTAGCTTTAAATACAGAACATGGTGATGATGCAACGTCTTAGCTGGAATCACACAGAAACGTTCAAATATCTGCATCAAATCGTGTTATATAAGCTGGAAGGTTTTGCTGATACATTTTTAAATCTTGTAAATACACAACGAAGAAATGATTGAATGATCAGTGAATTGGTGAAAGATTTAAATGAAACCCATCTCACCAGCTCATTCAATTCTGCTTCAAACCATGCAATCAACCAAAAATGCAACAAACAAATAAAGCATCCAACTGACCATCTGACCAACAAACTAACCAACAACCAACCAAACAAACAAACAAACAACCAAGCAACTAACTAACTAACTAACTAACTAAGCCACCCAGTGGGCACAGGTGGGATATCAGGAAGTGATCAGGACGATTCCCAGCCTGTAAATACCCGGATGACTTCAGGAATAATTTCGTGTACTCTCTCATCTGTGCTGATGACCGAACAACCCCTTAATTAGTTTGGAGTTTTAAAGACCTTCTACACATGACCCGAGGGCTGGTCTACGCGTTCAAACAAACAAACAAACAAACAAACAAACAATTTATCTGTGCTCTAAGCCACATTCCTCCTCCACTCTTTAAGCCACACACAGTATCACCTGGCAAATGACACCACAGACGTGAATCTGAGCTTCACATCCGCGCTCTCGAGTCTTTCTTCTGTACATCAGGCTGAGGAGAGCAAACATAATTAACTTGAGTGCTAGACACAAAACGAGTGAATGCTAATCCCAGCTCGGGGGGGTTTCCTGAGCTTTATGCGCCGTTCATCAAAACCAACAGGCCTGCTCACGCACTCTCTCGTGGATGAATCTCTCGCTCGCTCGCTCAGACAGATTTACTCTTGAACTTGACTGTTAACAGGAGCTCAGCCGTCATCGCCGCAGCCTCCCGGCGGGAAATGACAGCAGCCTCGAAGAGGACTTTCAAGAAACTCAGGAAGAGAAAGAAGGATAGCGAGAGAAATGTGCTGAACACACAGAAAGCAGAGCTACTTTTATTACAGTAATAGGAGATTATTTTATGTTATAGTGTTACGGCAAATGCATTAGGGAAGGAAAGAAATAAAAAGAGGAGGAAAAAATGCAAACGATGCCATAAATATTGTTAAATTGCACCCTGTGCACCTTGTTACTCTCGCAGTCTCTGGAGAACCCTATGCAGCCCTGACACGCTGGCTCGAAATCAGAAGCAGAGCCATGCTAATCTAAACACGGGATAATAGAGCAGTGAATCCTGAACCCTCCTGAACACAGAAATGTGGCGGTGGGTTGACAGAGGAGGAACTGAATAGCGGGATTAAGTGCAAGCGCAGAGAGGCAGATGGAAGATTTGGAGTCTGGAGTTAATACAAACACACAACGCAGTGTTACACAGAGCATTACACATTTACTCTCTTAATGAGGCGCAGAGCGGCCCTGAGCGCCGAACACCACCACTTCATGCAACTTTGAAATGAGCTGCCATGAAGAGAAACTTATGTACAAGCAATAGGAAGGTTGTGGGTTTGAATCCACAGCCTTTAATCCCTGTTTATTGCTCACGTTTTATTCCTCTGTGCCAAAGTTTAATTTAATAATCAAAAGCACAAACTCCTCTGTCCCGAAGAAAAATTTTTTACCACTGTTTAAAGGCACGACTTGGGTCTGTGTTTGTGTGTGTGTGTGTGTGTGTGTGGAGTTTGCATGTTCTCCCCAGGCGTGGTAGTTTCCTCCGGGTACTCCAGTGCAAAGCCATGCAGGTAGGACTAATTGACATTTCTAAATAAGTATTTGGGTGGCCTGTGATGGTTTGCCACCCCGTCCAGTGTGTGCCACGCCCAGTGCCCCGAGTCCCCTGCGACAGGCTCCAGGCATCTCGCGACTCTCTACAGGATAAGCGCTATAGAGAACCAGTGGGAAAGAGCGAGCGTTACAAAGCACTGACACTGGAGACTCCTTCCATAAATGTTACACATCTTTGTGAGCGAGCTGTTGCTATAGAAACAATTAGAAACTTAAATCAGAAGGAGTGCATTAATATTAACCTGCGCTATCATAAGGGCTAAAGTTTTAGAAAAATCAATCGCGGCCAATCAGAATCCAGAATGTAGTAGTGTTGTGGCAGAATGTCCCGAGTCCGGTCATGCAGTTTGACCTCTGGAATAAACACCGGACTTAAACACCTGAAACATCATTCGGCTGCATCGAGTCAGTGGCTTTGTGACACCTAAGCAAAAACCCTCTCTCTCTCCCTCTTTCTCTCTCTCTCTCTCTTTCCCTCCCTCTCTTTCTCTCTCTCTCTCTCTGTGTCGTGTCTCTGCATCTCGCTGTGAACATCGACCAAAAACCCCATTACCAGCCTCCAGCTGAGACTCATCGTGCTCAGGTGGCTCGAATTACATACGCATAAAGTTACTACACGCGACCCGTAGGGGCATCGTTACACACCCGTAACACACAGCTGTGTGCTGCGTACTCCTGGTCTACGTGATGTTTTCTATCTGCTCGCTGATGTCATTGTTTTGGTGAACCTATGAACGGCTTTTTAAACAGATTGACAGGATGTGTGTGTAAACAGGAAGGAAGACGATCGAACCTATCTCTATAGAGATGTAAACCAGGGCCTCCTCCCTGCAGCTGCACCCGAACGTCCTCTCTGCTTAATAACACACTGTGGACTGTTGAGTCATTTTGGCCCCTTCGGGTTTTTTTTGGAATGAAAGACAAAGAGAGAGAGAGAGAGAGAGAGAGAGAGAGGAATAACAAGCCGGATCGATTTATTAGGTTCTCACAAAGCCAAACATGAAATCAGCACTTCCTGAACAAAACCCCTGAGAGACAAATGCGAGAGCTTATATAAGAGATGAGGAAATTTCATAGGAAGAAGTGGTTTTTCTTATTTTCATAATTGGTCACATGATCCTTCATGCATGTACCTGAGACACCTGTGCTGATGCTCTAGAACAGGAAGCAGGTGGAACCTAGTTCTAACACAGATATGACTTTAATACCTGATGTATATTGTGTTTAAAGGTCTAATATGGACCATGTGATTGGAGATTGTTTCCACATGTTGGCTGTAGAACAGAAACACTGGCATAAACAAGACTCCTCTAACAGATGAAAGGTTTTCAGGGATATTTAAGGGCTGTTAGGAATCTGAAAAGGGTTCGACTTAAAACCTGATTCTGATAAGAAACTAATTGAACTTAGCTGCAGGGTTTAACGTACTGTAGTACCTTCAATGGTTCCGCATGAGGAAGGATGATCACTGGTTTAAAAGCACTGAGTGATGAAGCGGGGGTACAGAATAAAACAGAACGTGTTTTGTTCCTCTTACACCACAGCCATTTAAAAACTACTATAACTTTCAAATGTGTCGTCTCATTCATTGTTGTGAAACATCACTGTCACTTCACAGCAGCTATAACCAGCCCTTCGTTTTCATTATTTTCATTTGAATTTAATCTCGATCGGAGCCTTAACCAATCCAACTTGTTAAACTGCTCTGTTTTTTTACGATGAAGTCACAGCTTTACTGTGTTTAAGGTACTGACACTGGAGACTCCTTCCGTAAGAGTTACACAAGTATTTATAATTCTATACAGAAGACATCATGCTGACTATCAATGATTTATTTATTTATTTATGTATACGTGTAGAGTTCTGAGTAAATGTGTGAATGAGCTGTTTTGATGGAAGCCATGTGGCTGCTGTTATGGGAAATCAATCAAGACTTTTTCCGACCAATCAGAATCGCGGATTGAAGAGCGAGTGAGCGGGGCAGAGCTCCTAATGATCCGTATTGACTTTTTAAAAAAAAAAAAAAAAAAAACAATGCGCTCGTCCTTGAACGACTCGTCACGTTCCCTCCTGTCCTTTCATGAGCGAGCCATAACGAAACTTATTTGGACGGTAAGTTCTGCAGCTCACTTTCTGGCACTCAGAAGAATGATCTGGAGACACGTCAGGATGAGACGCCGGTGCGGAGTCTACACTACACTACGTCCTCCCTCCTGCTGCTCCTGCGGAAAAAGTGTGAGCAGGATCGTGTGTCAGGCTCGGACAGATTTGTGCTCGGCTCACGGCATCTCTGAAACCATATCTCCTCCCTGAAAGCTGGAGCTTGACCTCCAGGTCTGCGCTTTTTGATGCATCCTGCCTGGTCTCGCCCGAGCCTCGAGCTCCGTTACAAGCCACTACACCAGCACAGGATGACAACACACTCCGCTGAGTCCAGCCTGCACACACTCAGCGCTGTGAGATCACCACCATCAGCATCATTAGAGAAGCACGTGAATGTTGGGCAAAAACAACACACACACACACACACACACACACATCTACAGACATGTGCATCAATCCAATGCTGTGGGAATCTGACACTCATTACAGATGTATTGAACGATGCACGATGATGTCATGCGATCCCCATACCTGTCCTCAAACCCCCTCACACACACACACACACACACACACATCCACATCCACACACACACACTCCTGCACCTGCATGAAGGATCCCCTGTAGAAGCAGCAGGCGGCCGCAGACAGGGCGCTCCACAGACTGCATCTCTCCGTCATGCTTCCTCTTTGCTTCCTCCTCCTGTCTCCCTCTATCCACTCCTGTTTTTTCCGTCTCAGGCACCACTAGAAGGTCCGGGTCATGCCCCTCTTACACACACTCACACACACGCATACACACACATATGCACACACTCAGGATAGGTACGAGAGTGTGTGAGCACAGAGCCGGCAAACGGCTGCTACTGCTCTCTCTTTCTGCCTCTCACTCTGTGCTTCAGAGAGCTGGCAGGGATTACCTCATCGCTCTCGGACCGAAAGGAGGAGGTGGGGGAGAGAGAGAGAGAGAGAGAGAGGGATGGATAGAATGGGGGAGGGAGAGAGGGAGGGAGGGAGTAAAGCCAAAGAGATGCTTGCAGCCACCGAGACCCCACCCACTCCCTCCTCAACACCCTCCTCCAGGGTTTTAAACAATACTGAAAAGAGAGAGAGAGAGAGAGAGGGAGAAGGAGAGAGAGAGAGAGAGAGGGGGAGAGGGAGAGGGAGAGAGGGAGAGAGAGGGAGAGAGAGAGAGGGAGAGAGAGGGGGAGAGGGAGAGAGAGAGAGAGAGAGAGAGAGAGGGAGAGGGAGAGGGAGAGAGAAAGAGAAACAAAGAGACCAAGAGGGAAGGAGAGAAAAAAAGAGAGAGAGAAGGACAGAGGGGGAAAATGCAGAGGGAGAAACAAAAGAAGGGAGGGAAGCAAAGCGAGGGAAAGAGAAGAAAGAAAGAGAGAGAGACAAGGACGCAGGGAAAGATGCACAGACGGAAACATAGAGAGACAGAGAGAGAGAGAGAGAGAGAGAGAGAGAGAGAGAAGCAGGGGCAGGTCAATCCACCAGCCAGGGAACTTTACTGCATCACCCCATGAGCGGGCACAAAAACGAACACACACACACACACACACACACACACACACACACACACACACACGAGAGAAGTGGAAGTGGAAGTAGGAATAAGACTGTGGTTTCCCAGCATGACATCAGCCAATTAAAGAGCTGCTGAGACGAATGTCAGAGCTTCCTCTCTCTCTATCTCTCTCCGTCCTTGTCTTTCTCTCTCTTGCGGCTGGAAACTTCTCCGTGAATTTAAAACTAGTTCTCTCGAAAGCCTGCGGCTAGAGCTGTACACACGCCTAAGCGACTCTCTGTCTCTGTATATATATAAATGTGTGTGTGTGTGTAGAGTCCTGATCCTGAACATGTGTGTTATTAATGCACAAGTCACGACTCGTGGAGAAGCTCAGCTACACTGAGAGTGTAGAGGTGTGACCAAGGAAACTATCGACTGTTCTCTCTTCCTGCGTAATTCTGGTCGCATCTCATTTCCACCTGCTCTCCAACTCGGCCCCTGACGAGTGACAGCTGCAGAACCGCGAGAGCGGCGACTGACACCTGCTTCCTCCGACACACGCCAAGCCAGAAAAAGAAGCAGGAGAAGAAGATATTGTTTTTCTTCCACTGTCAAGAAGTTCTAGGAGTTTCTAATGAAGGTGTCTTGGCTGGTTGGTTTTTATAATTCTGGGTTTGTAACTTCCAAACAAAGGGTTCTTCTTGGGTTCTTTGCATAATTAAACATTATTATTCCCAAAAATGGCTCTAGAATGGTTCTTCAAGGCTTCATTAAAAATATAAAAGTAATGGCTTCCAAACAAAACAAAACAAAAAAAGTTCTTCAAGATCTCTGTAAGAGTTCCAGAGTTCTCAGTTGCCAAGAAATTGTTCTTCAAGATTCCTTGGTTAATTAAAGAATCAACACTTCTAAAAGGTTTCTCTGTCGGCTTCTTCAAAGTTTCTTCATGGCTCCTTGGGAAATTGCACAGAATATACAAAGAAGGAGCTCTTTAGAAATTTGTTAGATATATGTAGTGGTTCACAGCTTCATACAGTTAATGATATAAGATGTTTGCCTTCATGAGTATTAGCTTCCAAAAGGGTTCTTGAAAGGTTCATTGGATAATTACATAAGTGTTTATAGTTTATTTACAAGTGTTTATAGTTTCCTCAAAAATGGTTCTTCATGAGTACTTGAAGGATTTACCTTTAAGGACTTGTAATTTATAAATAAGCAGTCTTCAAGGATTCCTTAATCATTCTTGGTCTTCAAAACGGTTCCAACATGCTTCCTCAAGGCTTCATTGGAAAAGTAAACAATCACAGCTTTAAAGAAAACATTCTTCCAAGAGCTGAATAGTTACCCAAAAGCTCAAAGTTAAGAAGAAATATTTCTTCATGGGTTCTTTGCATAATTAAGCATTTTAATTCTCCAAAATGGTTCTTTATGGTTCTTTCAAGAGCCCTTTAGGGGTTTCAGCGCTCATATATTACATATATTCAAGGTTCCTTGGATAATTAATGGCTCAAAACTTGTTTTTCCTGTTGGCTTCAACAAAGTTTCTTCATGGTTCCTTGGCTAATTATGTGCTGACATAATATACCAAGAAGGTGTTCTTCAAGAATTTGTTAGACATGTAATGGTTCTTAGCTTCTACAGATCATTAGGTAATGATACTGTATAAGTAGTTTGATTTTATGGGTATTACTGTAGCTTCCAAAAGAGTTCTTGAAATATTTGTTGGATAATCAAGGGGTCGTAGCTTCTAAAAAAAATGGTTCTTTGTGCATTCTGGAAGGATTTACTGAAAAAAAGGGATTGTAGTTTATAAATAAGTAGTCTTCAAGGATTCCTTAAGCATTCTTGGTCTTCAAAACAGTTCCAACATGGTTATTTAAGGCTTAATTAGAAAAATAAACAGTGATGCCTTTAAAGAAACCATTCTTCCAAGAACTTTAGGGGCTTAATGGGTACGTCACAGGTACGTACCCATTGTAAGGTCACAAGAAATTGTTCTTTAAGTGTTCCTTGCATAATTACCCATTATCCTTCCCCAAAATGGCTTTATAATGGTTCTTCAAGGCTTCACTGAAACAGTCATGGCTTCAGTTCTTTAAGGGTTCCAGAGTTCTTAGTTGAAGGTTCATCAATGATCCTTGGATAATTAAGGGATAAAATGGTTTCTCTGTTGGCTTTTACAAAGTTTCTTCATAGTTCCTTGGGTAGGTAATTAAGGGCTGACATATGAAGGTGTTCTTCAGGGTTCTTCATGAGTCCTCAAAGGTTTAATTGCATAAGTCTAGGGTTTTATAGGACATTAAATGGGTTTTCTAGCTAAAATTAAGCATTCTCTTCTTCAAAGTGGTTCTAAAAATGGTTCAAGACTTGACTGAAAAATTAAACAGCCATGGCTTTCAACAAAGTTCTTCGAAAGGTGTTTGAGGTTCAACAGTCACCCAAAAGTTCTTAGTTGGCATGTAATGGTTCTTCATTGTTCCTAAGATACATAAGGGCTCTAATTTCTCTGTTGGCTTCTACAAAAGTTTCTTCATATGTTCCTATAACATTAAAAAAAAAAAAAGTTCATTACTTTGTTAGACATCTTTAAGCATTCCTAGCTTCCACAGTTCATTGGATAATTATAAATTATAAAGCGGTCACTGTTTGTATTTTAGTTTCCATAAAAAGGTTCTTTCCAGTTTTTAATTGGGTAATTACGGAATTGTCGGCGCTTTAAAATATCCTTTAAGGATTCAGTGGATAATTAAGAGTTCGTAGTTTCCAAAACAAGGTTCTTCTCAGCGGCGCCTTCTGTAGTTTTACACCTGTTTGACTAAATGATTAAGGTCTTCTAAAAAACGTGCGATTTTTGTGATTTTGCCATTCTGCTCCACGTGAGCCTGGTTGCTAACTCCAGTCCTGCCTGGTTCACTTCCTCCCCCTGCTCTAAGACACAGGAGCCGTAACGAACTCTGTAATTAACTGCAGAGAAAAAAATTAGACAAAATTAGAGCGAGGAAAAGAAAACAGCCTGTCAGAATTCCCCGGCACTGTTAGCTTCACTGCCGCGCAGAAAGAGAGAGAGAGAGATTAAAAATAAGCTCTGCTGAAATGAAATCAACCATGTCCCATGTCCCACTTCCATAAAGTCAAGTTACAAACACACAAAACAGCAAAACCAAATGCAGGGAAAAGCTCCTGAGAAACCCAGAGCAGAACACAGGTCGAGCGTCAGTCAGGACTTTCTGCAGATAGATAACAAACCCTGTACACGCTAACATTAGCCGACTTTTCTGTGGAAGAGGAGTGTGTGAATTTTACCATAACATCCTGTCTGTGCCACTAGGGGGCACAAAACCCTTCCTGACAATCAAAGCTAGCTTAAATCAGCATCTAAATAAAATCGTTAAGGTTATTAGCGTAGTTTAGTTACTTCCTGACGCCATGCCGTCTTGACTACAAGATACGCGTCACTACATCGTTATTTTATAAAAATAATGAATGCGCTCTTCATAAGGATAATCCTAGACACGCGTCCTTAAACAAGTTCATTTTCTTGCATTGATGAAGTGATTCCTTGATTCTCTGATTCACTAAACGACTCGAGGAATCGTTCATTTACAGACAACTGAAATCATTTGCAAGTGATTCATTTTAAACCAATTTCTGATACTGATTCTAATGCTTTATTGATTCATCGATTCACTTATAGACAGACAATTTGAATCAAAATGTTTTTTTAAAGAATGTATTGTTAAAGAGTTAGTTTCAATAAGAACGACTGCTGTACAACTTGTGACAGAATGAATGATTTGAATCAGTGAATCACTGAATCAATTAATCAAATGATTTAGTCTCAGGAACTCAATTAAGCAACCTTGTGTAAAGGAATCAATGTTAGGGATTAAAATACATAAATGGATAATTTATAAATGATTCACTGACTGGAATCTTTGAATGAACCACTGAATCCAAGGAATCATGTGTTTTCAAATATTAAAATGTTAAATATAACAATTTTGGATATAAACACTAGATAGACATCTAAAAAAACAAACACACACATTGAAAGTGAAATTTTTGAAATCTAGAATTTGTGAACATCAATTTTGCATTTCATCAAAAACAAATTTATGCAAATAACAACAGGGCTTATGGATTCACTGTGGTGTGTGTGTGTGTGTGTGTGTGTGTGTGTGTGTGTGTGTGTCATAAAGAAATCACAAAATATTAACAGTGCACCTTCAAGACATGTGTTATGTCAAAATATTTGGCTCCGTAATTTGTTGGACGTCGAGATAGATTTCAGTTCCTCTCGAGAAAAGACAAACATCTGAAGTCGGACCCGGCCCACTTTCACACGACGTGTTTTTAACAACAAACTCCCGTCCAGGGTTCTTTAAGGACTCCACAGGTACCTGAAGAGGTCTTGGTTTACCACAAACTTTGTTAACAGTGATTAAAAATGTTTTTGAGGGTTCGTTAAGGGCTCACTGTGTAATTAAGGGTTTAACTGTAAAAATGGGGGTTCTCTAAAGGTTCAGCACATAATTAAGGGGATTCACTACTTAAAATGGTTCTTTGGATAACTCCTTGGTCACAGCTTCCTCAGTTCCTCACATATTATTACAGGGTTATTATCTCTGGAAAAATGTTCTCTTCAGGGGTTCATTGAATAATTAAGAGTTCTAGCTTCAGAAATCCAGATTAATTATGAGGTCCTTTCAGAGTGCATTTAAGAACTGCTGATGTCAATGTTGGATGAGTAAGAATTCTTTTCACTTTGTAAAATGGTTCTTCAACAGTTCCATGGATATCTTAGGTCCACAGCTTCTAAAAAAGTTCCCTAAAGGTTCTTTAAGGGTTTATCAGACAAGTAAGCGTTCTTAGAATCCTAAAAGGTTTTGTTTTATGGATGCATTAGATTAGTAAGAATTCTTAGATTACAAAAAAAAAAAGAAAAAAAAAGAGGTCACTGATTAATTATGAGTTTTAGCTTTAGAAACTACAAGGGATCTTCAAGGGTTCATCAGTTTAGTTGGTTCCTGAAAATGGGATGATTGGAAAATTAAAAGTTCTTAGCTTATAGGGTTCTTCTGCTTTAATTGTATAAATTACGGAAAGAAAATCTGTAAAAATTTGCTGCAAAATCATAATTTACCCAATAAAAAAAAAAAAGTTATTCATGGGTTCATTGGATAATTGAGGGTTTTAGCTTTCAGGAGGTCTTTAAAGGGTTCTTTAAAAGTCCTACAAGGAGTCACTGATAAATTATGAGTTAGTAAAAGGGTTCCGCAAATGCTTTATGGTTCACAGCATCTAAGAAAGGTTCCTCATCAGTTCTTCAAGAGTTCATTGGACAGGTAAGGGTCCTTGGCTTATGAAAAAAAGTTCTTCAGCAGTCCTATAAAGAGTTATTTCCTACGAGTTTCGGGGGGGCGG
>JAQQZS010000009.1:26737687-26753515 GCA_030068045.1 Platyallabes tihoni | reverse complement strand
AGAGAGAGAGTGGGAGAGAGAGAGGGAGAGAGAGAGAGAGAGAGAGAGGGAGAGAGAGAGAGAATGCCCCTCATGCATTCAGCACCTTCTCAAAGGAATTTTCCCTTTTATTCCTTTTTAAAAGAAAGCAGAGGCTGGGTTTAAGTGGGGGGAGGACAAGGCCAGGCTTTCACACTCTCTCTCTGAGTTCACTCTCTCACACACACACACACACACACACGCACTAGCCTGTCCGTCTGCAGCATAAGCTGAGCATGCATTGCAACGAATTCTATGTTTGTCTTCCAGGAACATGACAGAACCCAGTTAAGAACACTAGAACACTGCTGCAGCCCTGCTCAGGTTCCCATCAGAGCCCCTAGTGGCGTGTAAAGGTACTGCATACAGTCTGTGGCCAAAAAATGCACACTTTAACAATGCCAAGTCTGCTTGTAATATTCACTCACTCATCAATAACACCTTATCGTGTATGCAGGGTCGCAGTGGGCCTTGAGCCTCTCGCAGGAGACACACACTCTTTCACACACTACAGGCAATTTGAGAACACCAATTAGCCTCATCTGCAAGTCTTTGGATTGTGGGAGGGAACCAGAGTACCTGGAGGAAACCCACCAAGCATGAGGAGAACACGCAAACTCCATGTTCATACAGACCCCGAGGCGGGAATCGAACCCGGACGGTGCCAGGTGACTGTACCGACCACTACGCCACTGCGCCGCCTGCGTTGATGAATGTTCTGTAACAGCAGCTCTAACAATAGTGCAGGTTTATATCAACATGCAGGTTTGTTTCTGTAGTAACAAATCGTTCACATGGACGTGTGCAGCACATAAAGTTTTCTTTAAGGAGAATAAATGTTCATGGAAGGAGTCTCCAGTTTTCTGAGATTTTCAGGACAGAGCTGGAGATCTGAAAGAGATGGAACGAGTGCTTACAGCTGTTTTAACGTGATAAACTGATGACGGGTGACTACTTGTAAATTTTATACACCTTACTGCTCTAGTTCAATGAGGCACAGCATTTTTGTTTGTTTCCGTTAGACATCCTCAACGTGGCCACTGCTAACATCTCCTACTTCCTAAGACTTCCATATTTGGATTTAAAGGCACGCCCTTATGTCCATGTACGATAGATTAAAAGCCGCTATCATTTCCATATAAGGGTTTATTGATTATTATTGATGTTTTCTTTCAGCTTTTATGTTCCACACACGTCTTTTTGACCAGAAGGAGGATGACTGTTACCACGCAGAATTACACGAGTGTGCTTTTGTAGCTTTGAGGCTAATCCCGTAAGCATGTGCGTTATGCTCCAAGTGATAACACACTGATCCTTTGTGGTGTGTGTGTCATACATGTGAGTGTGTCGGCTCAGGAATAATATGCATAACAGTGCAGTATTCATAATATTCACCTGCACAGTGCAGTCTCTCTCTCTCTCTCTCTCTCTCTCTCTCTCTCTGTCTCTCTGTCTCTCTCTTGACCTTCTCGTACCCTCCTGTCCTACTTCTCAGCGTCTGATTGTTCTCCTTCTCTCCTCCTTTATCCACCCCTCCACACACACACACACACACACACACACACACACACACACACATCCACATTTCTGCTCGAGCACTGAGATTTCTATCCCAAACCCCTCCTCACCTCTTCAATCAATCCCCCTCCCTCTTCCCCTCTTCTCTCCATGTTAAACATTAATTACGCCCCCTGTGTCCTGAAGGCAGAAACGGCAAGTCGAGTGGAGAGTTCGGTGGTTGTGAGTGGTCATGGATATCTCTTCTCTCTCTCTCTCTCTCTCTCTCTCTCTCTCTCTGAGTTTGCCTTCAGGCTCCCTCCAGCTCCCTCACCTTCCCATTCTTTCAATAACATCAATGAGGGTCAAGAAGCCTGAAAGGAATTCTGGGTAATGGAGTTTTCCAAAGTGACGCCTGTCCAAAGTGAGGTGTGATTTCCTCATTAGGATTCTCCTTGTTTGATCTGATGAAGTAATCCAAACCCGTGACATGTCGGTTTACAGCCCTGTTGATCAATGTGTCTGTCAATGAGGAGGAACAAAACACAGTGTGTGCTGCGGGAATAGGAAAATAATCAACTACGGTGTGATAGAGAAGAGCATGTTTCTATTCTATAGATTATTGGTAGCGTTAATGTGTGTGTGTGTGTGTGTGTTTATTCTGGACAGTTGCTAGGACATGTGCCAGAGCCATATTAATTTGCTTCTCATAAACACCCTCTACATATTTACACCATTACCCACTCATCTCCTCCACCCATCTCTCTCTCTCTCTCTCTCTCTCTCTCTCTCTCTATCAGTTCAATTCAGTTCAACAGCACTTTATTGGCATGAATGCTATAAATCACATTGTTGCCAATGCAAGTTCGCTCTCTCTCTCTGTCTCTCTCTCTCTGTCTCTCTCTCTGTTCTCACTGCCAGACCTATTACCCAATGATCCATCCATTTTCCTCCATCTGACCATAAATCTATCTATACATGCACACTTACACAACAATATCCTGTATGAAGATCTTGTTTCGCCGCACTGCTCCCCGATTCAATCGCTCTTTCACTTCATTTTGTCATCACATGAATCAATCTCTCTCTCTCTCTTCCTCTCTCTCGCTCCCTCTCTCTTCATCACTCTTCCTCCTCACCAGTCCTGCATCTGTCATGCCTTCCATCACGTCGCTACTGTTTGCATTTCCATCTCATTTTCCTTTCTCACACCCTTTCCTCTTCTTACCGACAGACACAGATGACGTCATCACAATGCACACATTTGGGTCTCCTTTATCGCTCCGGCTTCAAACGAATTAATTTGTAAATCTAATATCCGGATGACTCGATTCACAGCAGCACTTACGGAAGAGACGTAGTGTTTATGAAAATGAGGTTCGAACCTGAGCATCGATTAATCAGCTTCAAATCTGTTTAACTGTTCATGAGTTACTGAGATTTTAGATACGGTCGTGCTGTCAGTTTACGTCACTTATTTACTGTAAATACAATACAATCTACATACAAATATGATAAGTCGAAATGTCAACCAAGCAGGAAAGAGCGCCTCCTACACATAGCACATGGTAAGTCTTTCAGTAACGCAGCTCAGCCATCAGAGAGTATCAGAGAGTTAGTGTGTGTGTGTGTGTGTGTGTGTGTGTGTCTATGGCAGCTGATACGCTGCAGTGGCTGAGCTGCGTTACTGGAAGACTTACCGTGTTCTGAGCGTAGGAGGCGCTCTTTCACCATGTCTTCACCACTAAATTCTAATCATTCTTCAAAAGATTCCTGAATTCATTATTTATTTGTAAGGTTATAGGATTCTTTGTTTTGTTTAAATAATTTAGACCTTTAAAAAAAAATTTTTTTTTTTTTTAATATGTTCCAGAATTCTTTGTAGATCAAAAGTTTAAGACTTCAGAATTCATAACTTTACAATTAACTTCAAGCTGGTAGCAACAGCTCGGCTTCACCATCATGACCTGTTCCCTACGTATGTAGAAGTTCTGGGGGAACCACCGACAGTGTTCAATCAGACAGGTCTGTCTGTGTCCAAGTATGTGGGCAGTACCGAGTGGTGCTATCTTTTGCATGACATTTAAAAGGTTTAGGAAAAGTTTATTTCTGTAAAATATTCAGAAATTCCTTAATTCCTCCAAAAGTCATAAAGACTTGTGGAGGCCTAGAGCCTATCGCAGGGAACCCAGGGCACAAAGTGGGGGTACATCCTGGATGGAATGCCAATCCATAGTAGGACACACACACACACACACACACGCACACACACACACACAAACAATTGGCAAATTGGAAACACCAATCAGTGCATGTCTTTGGACTCTGGGAGAAAACCTGAGTACCCAGGGGAAACCCAGCAGGCGCAGCGAGAACATGCAAACTCCACACACACACACACACACACACACGAGGTGCAAGTTGACAGTGCTAATTGCTAAGCCACTGCGCCGCCTCGTTAGTTTCAGAGATTTTTATTCAGAAATCTTTAGTTCTTTAAAGAATTCCAGAATTATTTAGTATTTATAAATGTTTTTTAAATCTTTATTTTTATTTTTAAAGATTTCATATCAGAAATGTCTATTACAACAAACCCCACCTGAAAACAAAAATGAAAACAACCTCAAAACTCTTAAAAAAATAATAAAATAAAAAATTGGGTCGAAACTTTTCACGGTACCATAAGCCATAGCGGTGGAACCCGCGGCACGGGACTGCTGGCTAATGGATAAAGCTCAGCGCCTTTTCCACAAAGTTCTCGCACTTTGGTGAGGAGGGAAAAATGATAATTTTGTTTCTGAGATCCAGCAGCACACAGCGGGTTTCAAGCACCCTGCTGCGCTGCTGCCATTCAGAGAAACTCGGGCTCGCTGTAAAGCTTTCAGGCCGCGTCCTCAACTCGATGTACACACATTAAAGTTTTACACAGATGAGAGAGAGAGAGAGAGAGAGACGGAAGAGGAGAAACACTGGAGATGAAGGAAGTATAAATAACAGCACATCAGCACACAAGAGAAAGAAAGCATCCTAAATTGCTAACATGGCTAATAAGTTTGAGCGCTTGCACTTGATCTCATTCATCATTAGCAATGCTACTGTAGCAACTTTAACTGCTCTGAGTACACGCCTGTAATCAAGAACCTTTGATCTAAAATATCTAAAAGAATAACACAAGATACACAATGTGTGAGTTTTGTATTTAATGACGTGTTAGTTAATGTTCATGTAGGCATCATGATATGATAAACTATGATAAACTGATAAAGGCCTGGTAAACCACACAGTGTGTGCACCATCTAGTGGCCAGACGCTGCATTACAGCTAAACTCACAAGAATTAATTTTCTAAACAGCCCAGTAAATGTCTTAAGACAGCAAAACTAATAAAGTGCACTTCATCAGCAGCCAAAAAGCCCCACATGGATTTTTATTACGTTCCTAAATGCTGCTTTTAAGATAATTATACTGATAATCTGCTTAATGAAAGAGCTGAGTATAAAAATAAAAGCTTACAGTGACTTTGGGGAAAAACACTGAGTCAAATGAGGAGTAAAAGACACAAACCTCAATGCACACACACACACACACACACACACACGCGCGAGCAGCAACCACACTGATGTGAAAACGGTACATGTACATACAATACTCTTAATATTATTACATTACTAATGATTCATTCCAGCAAAGTAACCCGAGTGCAGCCACAGGACAGGACAGGACAGGACACACACACATGTGCATGAAAAAAACTAAGTATAAACATATTTTACTACATTTATACAGATATAACAAACCCAAATTTGCATAATAATTAAACTTTAAAGCATAATTAATTACTTTTATTATTTTGAAGCAGAGAGTGTGTGCAGCCTGTGTTTCACCAGACAGGTTATTAAAAAATGTTTATATTTTATTATTTTTAAAAAAGTGAACTTAATATCATTAATATCAACTAATGTATAGATTTAAATGTAATACATTCCGTCTCTAAATGTTACTAACTATTTTGTTGATTTAATAGTAAAAACAGACAGACAGACAGACAGACAGACACGTGTCTTACCTCTACATACTCTCCTTGGGTCTCTGTGGTTCCCTTTTGACTGAAAAGAGAAAAAATAACAATTTTCAGAATTTTTTATTTTTAAACACTGTGATGCGATTTCACCAACAACACTGTTAGTCTGAACATAATGACGCACGTCTCACTACATCACAAAATCCAATCCATAAACATCTCAAATTAAAAAATGACAAATTATTTCATGTATCTACGGCTAAATATTAAATTAAATCACCACGTAATAAACTCATTGAAAGCACTGAGCTCCCTCTGATGGAAGCGCAGCGAGTTCTCCTAGTCGGAACCTGTTTTTGAAAGTATGTAACTAGATCTTAAAGAAAAGTTTAAAGAGTACCTGAAGTGTGTGTAGTAACTGGCTTTAAGTTGATTAAACTCCAAAATACGGCTCAACATTTTTCGTTTTAATATTCAGGGGTTGTCAGGAGTTTAAAGTTCTCAGTTCTCTACTTGGAACATTCTTAGATCAGATATATGATATAATAAATTGTAATCTAAATACTACTAATACTTATTCAAATATTTTAAATAATACATTATGGATTTAGTACTACTGCACATACTAATACTGATATTTCACTTATTGTAATAAATATGACTACTAATAATAATATCATTTAATTTATAATTGGGTGTTCAAGTCAAAGCGGGACTTTTGTTTGTACAGAATAACAAAGCACAGTTCTGAGAGTAAACACTCCCTTTATTTATTAGGTCCCTATGTTTATTTATTGGCCTCCCAGGAACGCCTTTAATTGACCAAACATGTGAAAATGTCTTGGACTCCCAGCTGAGTTCCTGTAATGTGCAAGTGCTGTTGATGAATATGTGTGTGTGTATAGTTCCCACAGACAGACACATCTGATTAACATCTGGTTTAACTTGAACACCCCTTGTATTATTATTATTATTATTATTATTATTATTCCTTTCTGCAATGGAAAGAAAAGTGTAGCTCAGATGCAGCACTTGGTACAGCCCACATACTATGAAAAGTCAAACCTGCCTGATTATAAGATAACACTGTAGGTGCTTCCCCCAGAACAGGTCATGATGGTGATCTCAACTCTAGGAAAATGATCAACAACCCGGTGGTGTGATGAAGCCGACCTATTGCTACTACCTTGAAGTTAACTGTAAAGCGCTAAACCATCAACAATTCACCATCCTGTCCTTGTCAGATGCCGGCTGTTACAAAACATTAATCAACACCTTGTGACCAATCAGAGTCCAGAATTCATCAGTGTTAGGATTGTTACGTAGGGTTTTGTGTATCATGTCTGCTCTGTTCCTGAGTGTTTGTAAAGCGTTCTTACCTTTCAGACTCTGGACCTGCTTTTCTTTCTTCTCCTTCTTTCTCTTGAGGTTTCCTGATGCTGGAAGTGTCGTCCACCTGCAGGTCCGCAGAGATCTTCGCAGCCAGACTGGTCTTCCTGGGCAGGACAGGTTTCTCCGGGAGAGCATCTGGAGGTGGAGGTGGATCTGGATCCGCTGCGGGTTTTGAGTCTTTCTTATCTGAATCTTTAAGGACCTGTTCTGTGCTCACAGCTTCGGGTTTCTCTTTGGTCTCAGTTTTCTGAGGTTCTGCGATGTTCTCGTGCAGACTTGACAGCACTTTGGCATTGAGAGCACTGAGCAGAGGAGACTCGATCACGTCGTCTGTACATCTCATGCTCTGACTCCGGCTCAAGGTGGTAGCCTTGGCCTTGGATTTGACTTTAAGACTCCTTTGATCCTGACTTTTAGCCTTGCTGCTCTTATCTTTCTTCTTCTGAGGGCGAGGCATGGTGCCCATGTGGGTGTACATATCACTGGAACGGGCGTAGCTTGGACAGCGAGGACGCATGTCCCCATCATCAACGGACCTCTCTTCATCTTTTACCTTCGCTGTGTCCGATTTGCGGCGAAAGGAAAGGTTACTCAGACTCCCAAACCATTTAAAACCTGTTGACGAGCAGAGACAGAATACGTTATTATCCTTTAAATTGTGTTGAAAATCATCTTTATATTCAAATATTATTATCGCTGAACTGTGTAGATAATATTTCTAAACTAAAAGAACAGAAAGAAGGCAGAGTTTGCACTAGTTTGTGGCACTCATGAGCTGGAAAAACCCTCTCTGTGTGCATCAGTGTACATCTTCACACTGGCGCAGCTGCAAATCACAGGTTTATATTAATACGTTATCATTTCTAAAGCAACAGATCGATTTCAGAAACGTTTTCTCAGGGACGTTTTCTCAGGGACGTTTTCTCAGGGACAGCTAATAAACACAATTAAACCTCTATAATTATTGATTCTAGAGGAGACGTTTTGGTAATGTATGGAAGGAGTCTCCAGTTTCAGTGCTTTGTAACATTCAGAGGCAAACCTGTATTTAAAAAATATATATATATTCATACACATTTTTTTCATATTTCATACATATTTCCATAATTATCTTTTGGCAAAGCTGCTTTGCGACAATGAACAGTGTTAACAGTGATATAGAAATAAAATTGAATTGAATTGAATTGAACATGTGTTTTCCGGGATGTAATGATCAAATAAAAACAAAATTATTTTACATATTATGATGTAATAGTAATATATAACAACAACTGCATGAACATGACTATTACCTGATTTATTGTAGAATATAGCAAAAAATAAATAAAATTATTCTGGCCTTGTAGCTTTTTACATTTTATTATTTTTACTATTATATTAATTTTCCTATATTTTTAATATATTTGTAATGTACTTAATTCTGTTTAATTAGTTAAACCTAAACACACCTTTTTCTTACCATTATGTATTTCTGTTCAACTGACATATTTTACTGGTCTGTCCTTTATTTAAATATGCTGATACACAAATAATTATTTCAGTTTTTAGTATTTATAAATTCATCAAAGGCACAGAGCTGCTGTAAATAAATAGGATCTATGGGTTTAGATGTACCGAGTCATACACAACAAGGACTTTTCATACAGTAAAATTATTTATTTTGCTTTATTTATATAAGATTTCCTGTTAGGTAAAAACTCAGTTTTTTATTTTGTAAACTGAGAACACTTTCACTCTTATGGAATCCCTACATGGAATTTCTAGAAGCACAAAATCTACCGTGAGTGGAGAAGAGATCCCTCGTTATTACTCTCATTTATCCTGTTTATTTTCTGTTAATTTACTTTACTATTTTTTTTCTCTTGTATGTTCATTACTCTTTTTGATATTTTAAAAGCATCAAAACCCCAAAATATGTGTACAGTGTGTGTGTGTGTGTGTGTGTGTGTGTGTGTGTGTGTGTGTGTGTTTGGGGTGTGGGCGTCCTCTTATACGATTACAATATAACAAATACTATATTATTTACTAAACATTTGTCTAGACATTTTTACTATTTTGAATAAAACATTTCAATTTAATTGGCAAACAACTTTGCTTAAATAGAATTAGCTGTGAATAATTCAATGATAATTATATTATATTACATTACATTACATTACATTACATTATATTATATTATATTATATTATACATACACTGTGTGTACCTTTTAATTTTTTTTATCATTTTGGTCAGTTTTTTACGACACTGGAGTCCAGAGGTCAAGGCACCCTTATATAACACTTAGCTTATCTTGTGTGCTAGCAGGAAAATAAGTGGCCTAGAAATGAGCAAAACCAAATTAATAAGATTTTGAAAATAGCAATCAAGATGTTGAACGCAGTGAAGATTTTACTGAGAGTGACAGCAGCACCGAGTCTGACCTTTGATATGCATGCGGTACGATAATCCGTGTTTTATAGTGTTGTTACATCAGTAACGTGAACTAAAACCCTGAATCACTCTCTCTCTCTCTCTCTCTCTCTCTCTCATTCTTGCTAACACACTCCCTCACTCGCTGACTAGTGCTGATATTTATTACAACAGCACGACATCAAGTATGATATTGCTTTTATAGAACAGCTTCATAAACACCATTTATTACCAACAGATTATGATTCTTTATTTAACCAGTTATTTTGCCTTCGCCCACACACACCGACCCGCGACTGGAGGAGCTGGTGACCTTCTGTTAGTGAGCGACAGTTAGTGTTACTTAGTGTTATTATTACTGGTACTGTGTAGCCAAAGGTGAAGAGATTAAACCATGGAGGTGGTGGACAGTCCTTGATCAGGGGTTAGAGAGCGATTTGGGATTTAGCCTTGTGTTAGAAGGTAGTTAGCTTTGTAGCTAAGCGTTAGCCGTGAACAGAACAACACGGACGGTTCAGGGGTGATTGGGAACGACTTAGAGGAATGACTAAGGAGACAGCATATTGTTCAAGTCAACATAACGTTATCAGATGTGTGCTCGCTCTTCAGTACAAGTCCTTAGTGTAATTAACCACTATACAACATCTGGGCCGCTGAAATACATACAGTTAAACATCATAGTGCTGTTACCGTGTATTATCAGCACTTGTGGAACGATTCTCATCCAATCAGATTACTCAGTCAAAACAAACTGTTGTGTGATACATTATATTATTATAATCCAACTATTTCAAGCTTGATAAAGTACTTGTTTCTTGAAATAGAGTTAATAATAATAATAATAATAATAATAATAATAATAATCAAGTATTATACTTATTTTAATCTTAGAATAAAATCTACAAGATCAGTTTGAGTTACTACATGAGATTAAATTAAATGGGTGTGTGTATGAAATAAGTAAGTGTGTGTATGTGGTGGTAAATCTGGGTTCTTCACTGGGTCACTGGACAAATGATGTTTCTCTCAGATGTTTCGCCTGAACTCTTGTCTCCTTCCTGATCCACACTGAGTCCATGAGTAAATTAGTATCTTAACTTCTCTAAAGTTTAACATGTATGAGTCTCTGCGGCGACTCCATGTGTGTCCTGCGGTCAAAACACCAAACTTGTGTCATATGGAAGTTCATGATGGTGTGCTTTCCTGCTGCTTTATCACATCTTACACAGAAAAGCATGATTTCGTCATCAGTGTCATTTAATAACTGTCTTATGAATCAGAAAATCCCACAGATTAATCATCTCCAGCTCTACCGTGGCACAGAAACACAACAGCGGTCCAGTTTAAAGCTAGCTGAAGAGATGTATCTTTGCAAACTGTAAATGTTTGATTCATAACATATAAATTTTTCATATGTTTTTTGGTTAAACCTTCAGTAAACACTGTCTCTACTCACAGCAACATGAAAAGGATAGTAAACAACCGTCTCTCTCTGTGGTGCATCATTTAAACTTCACAGGAAATCAGAATCACAGGGGTTTATTAGTGCACATTTGATACAGCCGACCACAGAGCGAAAATACACACACACACACACACATACACACACACACACACACATACACAGACACAGGTAGTCATAAAATACTCACTCAGTTTGTGTTTCAGCATGTTGCCCGTATACCAGGGTGTGGATGTTTATTTTCTTTCCTAGAGAGTTCTGAATAACCTGCGTCCTTCTCGAGTGTGTGTGTTTGAGTGTGTGTGCGTGTGTGTATGTATGTGTATGTGTGCGTGTGTGTGGACAGAAGGGCTGGTGCAGTATACAACGTGACAGTGTAACACTTCCTGTGTTGTGTTGCACAGATATGAGCCGCCCCGGGTTTGTGGTTGAGCTCGTGAACCTCGCTCTCATGTCAGAGGGACGAAAGAGCCAGAGACAGAAATTATTTTGAGCTACAGTGGTGTTTTCCACTTGTCTCAAACTGTCTCGACTTGTCTCCATTTGTCTCTGTCTGTCTCCAACTGTCTTCATCTGTCCCCACATATCCCCATATTTTGCCACATACTGTATCCCCACCTGTCTCCATCTGTCTCCACATATCTCCACCTGTCTCCATCTGTCTCCACCTGTCTCCACATATCTTCACCTTTCCCCATCTGTCCCCATCTGTCTCCACATATCTCTACCTGTCCCCACATATCCCCATATTTTGCCACATACTGTATCTCCACCTTTCTCCATCTGTCTCCACATATCTCCACCTGTCTCTATCTGTCCCCACCTGTCTCCTCATATCTCCACCTGTCTCTATCTGTCCCCACCTGTCTCCACATATCTCCATCTGTCCCCATCTGTCCCCACATATCTCCATCTGTCCTCATCTGTCTCCATCTGTCCCCACCTGTCTCCACATATCTCCACCTGTCTCCACATATCTCCATATTTTGCCATACTGTATACTGTATCTCCACCTTTCTCCATCTGTCTCCACATATCTCCACCTGTCTCTATCTGTCCCCACCTGTCTCCACATATCTCCATCTGTCACCACCTGTCTCCATCTGTCCCCACCTGTCTCCACATATCTCCATCTGTCCCCACCTGTCTACACATATTTCCATCTGTCTCCATCTGTCCCCACATATCTCCATCTGACCCCACCTGTCTCCACATATCTCCATCTGTCCCCACATATCTCCATCTGTCTCCATCTGTCCCCACATATCTCCATTTCTCCCCACCTGTCTCCACATATCTCCATCTGTCCCCACATATCTCCATCTGTCCCCACCTGTCTCCACCTGTCTCCACCTGTCTCCACATATCTCCATATTTTGCCATATACTGTATCTCCACCTGTCTCCATTTGTCTCTATATATCTCCATCTGTCTAACATTCTGAAGATGTGTGCCATATAAACAGTAACAGATTGAATGTCTCTGACTGTGTTTCTGTGTCAGTGAACAGGAAGTTGTGTCAGTAATGAGTGTGCATCACTTTATGTTTCCACACAGACGACACATGAAAAAGCAAAAAAATTAAAATAATTAATTAATAGTTTAACGGAAATTGACAAACAATGCATGTCAGATGGTTATAGTGAACAAAGTCAAAATGATATCTGTGCAAAAAAAACGCAGCCCTTTTTCTGACATAAAGATACGACGGAGCCTCCTTCAGCCCCAAAACACAATGTAACCTGTATATCTGCCCTAAACCTCTTTCACATCCTCTAAGCAGCTTTTGCATCCTGTTAGCTGTAATGATTAGTTCATATGAAGCATGTGAAGACCTTATTATGGTTTCAAATACCTTTTTAGGGTCAAACCTTTTGTAGGGTTAAAAAAAAAATAGAAATAATGCACAGGTTTTACTTGAGACGTTTTGGACGTTTAGCTTCTGTGCATTTGTAATATTTAAGTTCTAACTTGTACAGGAAGAGAAGAATGATTCAAAGAAGTTGCACCTCACTTCCTCTTTATAGATCTGTTCTGACCTGGGTGTGACTTCCTGCAGGAAGCTGTGTATGTGTGTATGTGTGACAGAGAGAGAGAGAGAGAGAGAGAGTGATAGAGAGAGAGAGAGAGAGAGAGAGAGAGACAGTGACAGCATTTATGCAAAAAACCCCACACCCGCTTCTTAATAAAACTATCTGAGTTTCATCTTCACACAAAAAACAGTAGCTGCTGATCTTCGATGATTTTTAAGAACTGCTTGGTTCATTGTTATTATATGATGTCATATACAGCACACACGTTGCAAGTTTTACTGTATTTTATTCTAATTCCTATCAGTAACAGATTGAATATACCAAACATGGTAAAATATAATCTACAAATAGTTATGATGTAATTACTTCTACTGTATATCTAAGCTAAATTAATCTAAAAATAATGAAACACTCACAATGAACTGCATGTTAACGTGTTTATTAAATATGACATTGTACAGTACAATAAAAGGACAGACAGGGTGGTAAACAGCAACAAATGATGACGATGAGACAAAAAGGGAAGTTCGGCCGTCTGGGATTGTCTGCAGGTAAATAACAAATAAATAACAGTAAGGGGTTGTTCATGTTTATAGAGAACAGGAAGTTCCACTCGGTCCTAAACCGCATCCGAGTCAGATTACTGAAAACTGGAAGTGGTCTGGTTACTGTAAAGATTTATTTTTTTTTCTCAAGGTATATGTTTAATGGAGTTTACTTATAAGTGAAAAAGACAGAGAATTAATTATCAACAAGCACAATTAAAACAACTAATAACAATTATGTTATGTTATGTTACTTTTAATACCTTTTTCAGTCTTATAGCACAGCTTTACAGATCCAGTCGTTAAAAGTGTGTGTGTGTGTATGTGTGTGTGTGTGTGCCCTGCGATGGATTTGCACCCTGTCCTCTGGATTTGTGCCCTAAATCCCTCCTGGGATGGGCTCCAGGCTCCCCGCAACCCTGTAGACAAGATAAAGTGGTAGAGACGACAACGATGATGAAACATATCAGGAGGAAAACAAAACCTGGGGTTAATTTAATTGGACTTTTTGGTCGACCCAGAAGCATGTTTAAACCTCAACTCTCTCTTAATAAGTTATCTCATTTCTATTAACTGCAAAGGTAACCATTCTCTCCCTCACACACACACACACACACACACACACACACACACACACACAACACTACGGGCAATTTGTGATCACCAATTAACCTAATCTGCAGATCTTTGGACTGTGAGAGGAAACCAAAATAACCAGCGGAAACCCACCAAGCACGGGGAGAACATGCAAACTCCACACACACAGAGGCGGGAATCGAACCTGGCTGGGAATCGAATCCACTGTGCCGCCCTCCTGACAATATTTGACGATTCAAATGTCGAGATACAGAAACTCTGACTTTCACTTTTATCTGATAAATAAAAACTTATTTTTGGGAGAATTTTGTCCGTCTGACTTGTCCTCACTCATATGAAGGCAATGTACAATATGATGTTATATAACCATGCGTACACAAAAGTGTTTTTTTTTTCCTGCACTTTTTTTCCTCCATGCTGTTTTTTTCTTAGCAATAAAAGAATGCTGAATATATCTTTCAAGACAACAACCCTTGACTCTGGGTTTAGAGTTAAATGTGGATCTTATGCAAATGGTAGAAAAGGAAACGGAAACTGACTCTACACAAAAAAAGTGCCCTGTAAGTGTCGGGGAAAGTGTTGTGGTGGCAGATTGAACTCACGTTGGGCTTGTTGGCTTGTCACCATTGTACAGTTTGTGAATGTTCAAAACACCCTCACTGTGCGCCGGGTTGCGGGTTAGATCAGGAGAGAAACACCTCTCGGCTGTTATTAGCTTTAACATGACATGGCAGGAAATCCGAATTCTTCCTAAATTTTGAAAAGAATGTAAAACATCTGTGTTTTGGCAGGGTCAAGAGTTACAGTATGTCAAGACGAGGTTGCGCAAACAGATAGGGAGGTATTTTTAGCTGCTGGTACTCAGTCATGTCACACAGGGGTGTGTACACGTTCCTCATCTCTGTTCCACACAGTGTGGTGTATATCTGAGGTTATGTCTGTATGGATGTCCCCATCAACCAAGTGGACAAAACAAAGATCCAAACGTTATTATTAATCAGGACTGAAGCTGCTTCAGCTGTCTATAGATACACTATGGTGGATCAATCAATCACACAAACATCAATCACTTTGCTGAAGTACATGTACAGTACATGTAGGTAGATCGTCATCTGAGGTGCTCGGGGGTAAAGGTGGGACAATTCAAAGCGTTTGTGTTTTAATAAACTAAGTACTGAGGATATTGGGTATTTAGCGTAGCGGCTGAGTTAGCATGGTGTTGTTGATAATCGAGTAGATTCTAGTATAAAATTTAAAAATAAAATGAACAAAGCAAGCATGAGAAGTTAAACATATCCAGATTGATTGAGTACATTGGAAAAGATAAATTGTGTTTATTTGATGTTTCGGTTCTATATGTTTCTAGGGGTCAAATGTCTCTCTAACAATCACAAATTAATATTAGGGGCATTCAAGTCAAACCGGGACTTGTGATGACATTTCTGCTGAATGAAGTCATAAAAACGATTGACATGTGGGCCTCCAAGTGGCGCAGTGGTAAAGTTCTCGCCCTATCATCCGGAGATCGCTGGTTCGGTTCCCGGGTGATGCTGTTACCTCTCGCAGCCGGAGGTCTAGAGAGAGCTAATTGGCCGAGCTCTCTCACACGGGAGGGATGAGAGGAACTTAGTGCTCCCACATTAATCACGGCTCTACAGCCAATCAGGGGCGTCTGTGAGCTCGCACACGTGGAAGGAGCGGATAGCGCTGTCCTCCGAGTGTGTTACTCCGCCCTCAACGGTGCGTGAGCGAGCAGTTTGAAAAGATGCTGGAAAGTCGGCTGGCGTCACATGGTTCGGAGGAAACATGTGATAGTCTTCGGCCCTCCCGACTGAGTGGTAGTAGTAGCCTT
>JAQQZS010000009.1:26670561-26687415 GCA_030068045.1 Platyallabes tihoni | reverse complement strand
TGTTTTTCTTGTTGTTACGTAATTACCTAATTCCATATGTGTTATTTTATAGTTTTGAAATCCACAGTATTGTTGTAGAATGTAGAAAATAAATCACTAAACAAAAAGTGTTTAAGTGTTCTTAAACTTTTGAACGGTAGTGTATGTGCCCTCTGATGGATTGGCACCCATCCCAGTGTGTACCCCCGCCCCTAGTTCCCCGAGTCCCCTGGGATTTGGGTCTACGCCTCCCGTGAGCCTGTTCAGGATAAGCGCTATAGAGAATGAGTCAGAAGAGAGTCGGCGTGAGAGAACTGAGTATCGAATATTTTATTTTCATTTAGATTTTATTTAAACATTGATCATGTTGAATGATGTTTTAATTTCAGACCACAGGCCATGTTGCGCCCCTCTCAGCTGCCGGGTGACCTTGTGTCCCGCACTCATTCTCAGGATGAAAAGAAGGAAAGAAAAACAAATTCTCTCAGTTTTCTGGTGTCTGATCTTTTTTTCATTTTAATTACTTTAAGGTTTTTGTATAATTTATATTTTTTAAGAAGTATTTGGGTTAAATGTACCTGAAATCTGGCAACCCTGGTTAATGACATGCGAAACACAGCTGTATCAAAGACAGATGAATAAAGTTTAATCGAGTGAAATGCGATTGTGTCTGGACATTTTGTCTGTGGTTTTGCTGTTATTAATGCTGAAAGAATTCTTCTTACCTGAACACACACACACACACACACACACACACACACACACACATACAGAGTAAATGCAGTAAGTCAGCTCTTGCCAGTTATTCAGGACAGACAGGTTTAACATGGAAACCACCTGGCGCTTCGTTCATGGCCGTTTGAACTCAGCCCTGTCGCCTCTCCCTCTTCCAACCTCTGCTACTCATGCACAAGCCGTCACCTTGACTTCTTCCTCTTCCTCAATCTTTTCTTTCATCTTTCTCTATCTGCCCCCTTTGCACAGTGTTCTCTTTCTCTCTCTCTCTCTCTCTCTCTCCACGTCCCTCTCGCTCACATTCCATCACTCCTAAAAGTGAAAGAGAGATTGCTCTGTGAGACATGTCAGGAATAAGAATAAGATCTCCAGTCTGTTTGGCTCGACTCTACCCTTCTCCAAATCTCATCGTTTAGAGTTCTGCAGCTTCATCAATCCCATATCCAGAGAGAAAAACACTCCACAGCTGAAGCTCCTCCAAATGCTTCGGTTCTCTCCATTTCACTTTATCCTTCTGAAGAGGTTCGACATCCAGGTGAAGATGTTTTCCATCAACATCTAGTCTGGAAGAAATGCACAGGCTGTCTTATTCATTAGTTCTTTTTAGTTTCTCTTAATGGGAATCCTTATGCGTATTCTCACACAAATCTCTCTCTCTCTCTCTCTCTGTGTAATGTGTGTGTGTGTGTGTGTGTGTGTGTGTGTGTGTGTGTGTGTGTGTTTGTGTGTGTGTGTGTGTGTGATAACAGGAAGAATTTTTAAAATTAAGAAAATGAACAGGGAAGAATCAGAACAATCAGATCAGCTCATGGAGAAGAGTCGAACAGCTTCTCAGAATTTTTCCTCCAAAATATCCAGAAAAGAAAATCAACAAAATAATATTTTACATTCCTGAAAGTTACACAAATGAAAAATCTACATCTAGGATATAGGACACCCTTATCCAGAGCAACATACATTTCTACCTCATTATACATCTAAGTAGTTAAGGGCCAACAAGGGGAACTTGATGGTCCTCGGACCTTCTGAACAGTAATCCAATGCTGACCCAGTCAAAAAAAAAAAAAAAAAGCATTTTTTTAAGCTTACTTTTATGCTTTTTGCAGATGCCCTTACCCTGAGTGACTTACATTTTTATCTCATTATATATTTATTTTTATCTGAGCAGTTGAGGGTAACTTGGTGGTCTGAACCTGGAACCTTCTGACATTTCTAGTTGAGGGCCTTACTCAAGGGCCCAACAGGGGTAAGAGCCCAAATAATTTTAAATTCATGAATTAATTCAAAAATAAAACAGCTTTAGCAGACGATACAAACTGTTTGCATCTCCTGCATCATCGCCATCCACTGGACTGGAGCAGAGAGAGAAAAACAGATTATGTCAGTGTATAAAACATGTACGATGACCTCCAGGGATAAGACTCACACAAAAGTGACATGACAAGCATTACAGAAACACACGGCAAATACAAATACAAACACATACAAAAGTCAAAGCACATGCAAAAGTAAAACACTACAAAACACTGCAAAAAAAGAACGTGTAAAAAAAGCTGTGAATAAGATTTGTACACCGGTCGTGCTCTGGGACAGCAGGGGGAGTGGTGAGCTCGATTTGTTTTTAGTTTTTAAGCCACTTTCTTTGACATTTGTACAGTATGTGTTTTTATTTGCATTTGTTTTTGGATTGTTTGTACTTTCAGCTGTTTGTCAGCTAAATATAATGTAGCTGCTTTAAATGCGGCTCAGGGGTTAAGACATTGGACAATGTTTTAAAAGGTCTCAGGTTCAAACCCCATGACGAGCAAGTCGCCACTGTTGGTCCCTTGACCAAGGTTCGGATGTGTAATGAGATAAAAATGAAAGTTGCTCTGGATAAGAATGTCTGCCCTTAATGTTATAAAGATTTGTAATCTTTAACTAAATTATTTCCTCTGATGGTAGAAATGTGGGCAGAAATAACAAAAATAAGCGATCGTCTCATGTCACAGCACAGAGTCAATAGTGTGTTGAATTCAGGGCTGTTGTATATTAATGATGAATGTAAATACAGTCTGTCACTCTGGAGAAAAAAATTACACAAACAAAATGTAGGAAAATTTCTCTCTGTTTATGGAAAGAGTTCCAGGGTTAAAGCACAGGAATGTCTGGGATGATCGATGATTTATCTGGTTTGAAACACTTTTTTTACGGATTGATTTCTTTAAGCGTGACTGTTTTACTTGGTCAGATTCTGTGAAACGGCCTGAACGTTCACTCGTGTCTTCTTGTCTATTAAAATTTGTCTGATGATCTAAAGGATTTAAGTGTGACAAAAAAAGCAAACGAAAAAAGACAACAAGAACAAAAAACAAGAAGGGGGCAAATACTTTTTAACAGCATTGTACATAGTGTGGTGTGTGTTACAAAATCAACTGGCATGTAATTATTTATTAAAATGTTACAGAGAGAGAGAGAGAGGACTGGATCTCTTTCACCTTGCTGTCATCCATTAACTACAACAGATGTTCATTACTCAGGTTTACTCAGCAACCAGACCACACAGAGGCTAGTTGACAGGTGTGTGTGTGTGTGTCAGTGACACAGATACACATTACAATGCAGACCTTTTTTCCAAACATCTATTCATTGTTCCCATTTTCCGACAGCTAAACACGTCGATGGTTGGTCACGTCACTCCCACGTGCCGCCATCAGCACCGTCCATCTGCCTCCAAATTAAAAACAGATACTGATCCACAGACATGTGTCACTGTGCCTCCACTCATCCCTTTTGCGCGGTCTGTCGCCCGCTGTGTGTGTGTATGTGTGTGTGTGTGTGTGTGTGTGTATGTGTGTGTGTGTGTGTGTGTTCGTGCACCACACTGGCGCTGCCATCTGCTGAATGTCACCTTGGCTCCAACTTCCCTCACCAGGCAAATGGCCAGACGGCACACGCCCAGGTCCTCATCCTATAACACACACACACACACACTCCACACACACGAACATGACAGGATGTGATTCTGATTAGTCAGAAAGTGTTGATTAGTTCTCTATTACAGGAGCTTGGACGGTAGCGCTGGATTATATTAACGTACTCTCTCCAATGCATTATTGTTTCCATAGCAACAGTTCGTTCCTCTTTGTTACGATTTGTCAAACGTTTTTAGTGAGGAGAATAAATGTATTATGTAAAACACATTAAAGGAGTCTCCAGTGTCAGTGCTTTTGCCAAATCCTGAGGCCAGTTTAGTATAATGAGGAGAAGACTGTTTATAGCTGCTGTAAAAGGAGAATGATGTAACTATAAAGAGTTTTTTTTTTTTTAAAAATTCAATGTGTTTTTTAATGAACCAAAAACAATTGCAATGTGTTTGCAGATGTGGTGTAAGAGGAATAAAACACTGTATAGGAGAACAGTCATTAATCAACATCGTGGTGATCGTGGTGGAACTCATCTTCATCACCCCACCCTGCTGTTGATTAGTTTCTGATAACACCATGCTCTGAAGAGTGCTGTTCAGGGGTATTTGGTGCACACTTTCATGCAAACTGAGTCAAGCGGTTAAGTGTTAAAAGTTAAACACTGATATTGAAGGATCCATTAGAATAAGAACCTAAACTATAACAGTAAACAGTCAAGGGTTCCCAGTTCTTCAAATGTTTCGTTTTGGAACTTTTTTAAGTTTCAGAGATTTCAACATTAAAGTTTAAAGGGATCCCCAGGAGGAACATCTAAAGAACCAGTATGCAGGTACCTTTTTATTTAACAGTGCAGATCTTTTTAAGGTGCAGGTGTGATGTATACAAAAAATAACAAAGGTTCCTGAAGGGGTCTTGGGCTGCGTTTGCATTACCAGCCTGAATCGACTGAAGTCACTTTTGTATGTCGGCCTAGATCTGATATGGTCATGTGACTTGAATGAAAGAACGGGCAGATCAAAATTCATGTGACTTTTTGTCTGATGTCATTATGATTTCATAGCAACATCTGCTAAAACAGCTAAAGATACAAAACCCCAAGCAGATTTTTTTGCTGAAGTTGAATGAGCAGTCGCACAAACATGATAAGTTTAAGCCCAGACGGTGTGAGCAAAGACGTATCGATGTGCAAATAAGGACAGACGTGTTCACATCAAGTCAGATAAAAGTCACTTGTAATTATGAATGTGAACTGACATGCAAATCTTATCTGAAAAAACAGAACTGAACAATATTGTAATCTGGCGATATTGTAACCTGAGCTTCGTAGCGCAGGGGGATCTGGACCGGGAGCTGTCTGTAATAAGGATACACAATGTACTGTACTATACTTTGTTTTTTTCCCTGTTATTTAGACGTGAGATTGGGTTCCTCATCTTACCGCCTCATATTAGAGATCCTGGTGCGGTGGTTTAGTGGTTAACGCTGTCGCGTCGCGCCTTCACGGTTGGGGGTTTGAATCACTTTCTGGAGTTTGCATGTTGTTTCTGTGCTACTAGGTGGGTTTATTCTGGGTTCTCTGGTTTCCTCTCGTACTCCAAAGACATGCAATGTAGGCTGATTGCAATTTCTAAATGTCGAGTACTGCGTGACTCTGTGTGTGTGTGTGTGTGTGTGTATGTGAGTGCTCATGTCCTGCGATGAGATGGAACCCTATCCAGTGTGTACCTTGACACAGGACAGATGTTTGTTATAAACAGGATAATAATAATTTATGGATAGGTGGTCAAGATCTTTAGTGTGTGATGTGATCTTTTGTTCCTGGAAAACAACAACGACAGAATAAACCAGCCGTTAATTCTAAAACTTGACTTTTTTCCGCTCGCTCTAATCTCAATGCCGCATGTTGCTTTGATTTAGAAATATAACTAGCTGAAAAGCTTATGTTGATTGTTTGCTGAACCGCTCTTTTCTCATCCGTGTGAACAAAATAATGAGACAAAAACCTGGTGTGATCGCTGATTAATTAACAACATTTCTAACGATGGCAGGATGGGAATTTCACAATACACCATATGTGTAGTGTTTTCTCTCCATTTTCTTGGAAAAGAAAAAGCTCTGTCAGCTGTCACCGCCCCCCCCCCCCCCCCTGTCTTTATCCATCTCTCCTTTCCTCAGTGGGGAGTAAATCTACATGTTGTTGAATCCTGGATTCTGATTGGGCAGAAGGTGGTGATTAATTCTCTATAACAGCAGCTCAGAACAGGTTTATATTAATGTGCTTATATTATCGTTTCTATAGTAACCACCCTCACTGGATGTCCTGTTTTATGGGGGAAAAATAATCAACCTCAGGGTGGTACCAGTACCATCACCTCATCACACCACCCTGATCGTATGATTGTTTTCCTCTAACAGCACCACATGCGGTCGTTTATGGCTTAGTTAATAAGAGATAAACATACTGTATTATTGAGTTCCCTCATTTGGATACCGTGATTTGTGAAATCACTTCTCATTTGTATATTGCAGTATTTAAAAGGCGATTGTCCTCATCTGTAGCTTGATGAAAAATCAAGAGGCCATGGAGGACTGTGGGTAAATACAAAGCTGCTGTCGAGCTGGAACAGTCAGGATGGGAGGATTTCCTTCCTCACTTTGGCATTTACTCGTACTGCATTTAGTATTGCTCATGCTGACTTTATCAAGAAAAGGCTTTTAGAGAGAGTGAGAGAGAGAGAGTGAGAGGAACTGTGCTGCTTTTGTTCTGCTGTTCTCAGGTAGTACGATGTGTTCACAGTCCAGGAGAGACATCTCTAAAAACTCTACTGCCCACAGTATTAGGTATTTATTATTTAACATTACAAAGAATATTTCTATTTCTTAATAAAGTATATTTACACAACCATCTAAACCCCTGTATGTCATGCTGTTACAGTAAATTAATCAACGTTAAAGTATAGTAATGAATCAGCATTATTGTTATTGCCTAACAGAAGCCTCTCATGGCAGCAAGTGAGAAGTCAGTTCTCAGAATTGATGTGTTAGAAACAGGAAAAAATAGCCAAAGAGTGAGTGAGAGTCTTTGACAAGGACCACATTGTGACGTCTAGACGACTGGGTCAGAGCGTCTCCAAAACAGCAGGTCTTGTGAGATGTTCCCAGTCTGCAGAGGTCAGGAACTGGTAAAGGGGAACTGGTGAACCGGCGACAAGATCATGGCCAAGACTCTACAGGTCTACGGGCTGGCCCGTTTCGACCGATCCAATAGAAAAGCTACAGTAGCACAAACTGCTGAAACAACTGAACACTGCTTCTGATAGAAAGGAGTCGGAACACACAGTGCAGCGCAGTGCAGTTTGACGTGCTGGAGAAACAAGTCTGATCTGGACGGTCTGACGAATTGGTGCCAGATACCACACACACACACACACACTTTCAGAGGCCTAGTGAAGTCCAGGCCTCGACATGTCAAGAGAGACCTACACGATATTAGCCAGGTGGTTTTAATGTTATGGATGATCTAGAGATTCCTAGGCCATTTTTTATTTTCTACATGCATTTGTGCTGCATGTACTGTAGAAATGATTGTCATGCTGATCATGTAAATAAATAAATAAATAGACAATAAATGTTAAATATGCTGGTTATAATTAATACATATTAAAAACAGACTAAACAAAAGCTCATCAGAGCTCTCGTCTCGGGAAGAGCAGAACGCGACAAGCGATCAGGGGGGGAGGTGGAGTTAGTCTAATCAGATTATCCTGCTGTAGGTTGAGAACCCGTAATTTATGCATTTATGCAAAACCACACACGATTATATTAAATTGTCACCTCTAATAGAGATGACAGGAGACTTATTAGTGTCCCATGAGGGGAGGAGAGACCTGTCTGGGAAATGATGCTTTCATTTTAAAAGATCCAGCTCCATGTGTGTGTGTGTGTGTGTGTGTGTGTGTGTGTGTGTGTCCGTTGATGAATAGTGTTAGTGTAGCCCTTGTGAGCAGAAACTATCCTTTAATTTCCTTTACTCGAGTTCTCCATCATCATGCACCAAAACTCACTTCCTGTTTGTGGTGTATGTTACACAACACGTAGTGTGGGTGTTTCCTGGTGTGTGTGATATGCAGTTTTACAGGGCTGACTGGCTCACATTCTATTTTGTAGTGTCATGCTTTTGTAGTGCTTTTACAGTGACTAATCTATGATTCGAGGCTTTAATGCTCCACATCTCTAACACACATGCTCCAGAGACACTCGCTGGGCCTCGTTTCTGCCGTAGTGCTGTGCTGTGCCCTCTATCCCATGGTTCTGTGTTCATTTCACGCGTACCTGCTTTTGTAAACTAATCAGCATACGCTTCTGATTAAATTAAGGAGTGAGGAATTAATGAATAAACATTCTCTCAGAGAGTCTTTTGTATCCAGCTGAGCGCTCCTCGCGTTCATTTTAATGGAATCACAATATGTAAAATGTTACATTAAGGAAGAAATAAAACACTGTGTGTCGTGCTGTCATAGGAAAATAATCAACAAGAGATGCATCATATGTTTGTACTCATTCATAGACACATTTACCTGTGTGGAAAATAATCTGTCTTTAATGCTTTATGCTTCTTTGTACTTAGAAAATAATCAACAACAAGGTGATGCAAAGAAGCTTTCTCATAACAGCACATCCTTAAGTGTTTTATTCCCTGAGTACCACAACAGGTTAACAACGTGATAACGTTTCTATCCTTCTATAGTTACATTTAATGCTCACAAATAACTCGAGTCCTGTTCTCACTATGTTATAAACACCCCCTCCATCACCAGCATCTCTTCCTTTCCTATTTAAGACAATAATAAGGTGTTAAAAAACCCACAATCGCTTCTGACATTGTAGACTCCTTACAGAAACAGCGTTGGCTGTACACGTCTCTTTGTCATTATAACAAGTGCATTTTTTATGTACTTGTTATAATACGTTATCTAAAATGTGATAATGCATTAGAACAAGTCCTTTAATAAAAACCTGCAATTTGCAGCTGCACTACAGTTCTAAAATTAATGACCAGATTCTGAACAATCAGAATTCAGAAATTAACAGCATTTTGATAGATGATAGTTCATTTTATTTTTTATTTTTGGTTTAAACATGATCCATAATAAAAAAATTTATTTATTTTTATTATTATTATTATTATTATTATTATTATTATTAAAGTGAGAAACAATGATCTAATGGACTAATCGGTGACACTGGACATGTAACTATAATTAATCAACAGTTAGTTCAGACCGAGTGCTGATAATTGAGTGTAACAGCACTGTGACGTGTAACTACTGTATTAGTGATGCGCGGGTCGGCTTTTAACCCGCGGACCCCGTGGGTAACCCGCAGAGCGGGTTGGGGCTGGTAAAGAAATTGTCGCTTTATTTGGGGGCGGGTTGGGGCGGGTCATTAAAAACAAAAGTAAATAAAAAAATCCATGTATGTTGCGTGCAATTCCGCTGCCAGTCACAACAAAAACAAAGAAATAAAAGTGAAGATGGAAGACGAGGTGCGGAGAAATTGAGGTCGGGAATTTATATAATTTAATGGCCGCGGGTGCGGGGCGGGTTGTAAAAATAGATACAGTGGTGCGGGGCGGGCTGGGGCGGGCCGAATAATTTCATGAAAGCGGGACCCGCGGGTTGGAAAAATACCCGACTTGCGCATCACTACTGTACATGTATGAGTGGGCGTGTCCCAGGTGTTGTCTAGTGGTTATTTACACTAACTGTGTGTCTCAGAACTGTCTGTACGGTCCGCAGTACTGAGGAGAGAGCAGCTGCCTGACAAAACCTACATTCACAACCAGTCACAGAAGCACTTTCATCTGATAATGTTATGTCATCTTAAACAACACACCGTCTCTGCACTAATCGCTTCTAAGTCGTTCTGAATAACATTTGAAGCATTAGTGTTCTTTCATTTACAGCTACAAAGCTAATTAACTAGCTTCTAACACGAGGCTGTATCCCAAATCCCTCTCTAACCCCTGATCAAGGGCACTACTTGGTTGTGGGACAAGGGATTTTACACCCTACAAAGCACACTAGCTTTCCATTTAAGCCTATTTGGGATTCAACCCCAGAACCTGGAAGTTAACAGGACTGATATTCTAAAGTGGAATAAGTGGAAGTATAAAGCAAATCAGTTTCTCAGGACTGTCCACCACCTCCATGGTTTATTTTCCTCGTCTTTTGGCTACATGTGGGAAGAATTTCTAACTACTTTAACCTCCTATTAATTACACTAACCGTCGCTCGCTATCTGTTGGTCGCCTGCTCCTCCAGTCGTGGTTAGTTAATTTTACCAGGTGCTGAAGGATATGTTTCAGTGAAGCAAAATAACTGGTTAAAAAAAGAAACATATAATCTGTTGATAATAATTCGTGTTTGTGGAACTGTTGTATAAAACGATATCACACTAGAGGTCGTTCTGTATATCGGAATTGTAATATCAGCACAGCTGTGATATCTTCTGTACTCTGACTTCATCATTGTGCCTACGGCTCAAGTGTGATATTGCTTAATTAGCATCTCGCTAGTCCTAAGCAAATTTCCCCAGGTTTATAGGTTCACTGGTTAGAAAGATAATAAAAAAGTAATGAGTCCTGTTAGTGACTGGCTTGCTAAATATCAACTATTAAATGACTTTAAATACCAGTTTAGTTTGTGACTGTGTAGTAAAGACCTGTGGTACCTCCTTAAAAATCCATCTTTAGGCATGCTGAACTATTATTACCTAGGTTCTATGTTTTCTCAGAGACTGTGCACATAGAATTAACAGAGTATTTGTGTAGGAAATAAAAGAATAGGAGGAAGGAGGAAAGAGTAATGATTTGGAGAAGGATAAGTCAGGAAATAGAAATGAAGGAACTGGCAATAAATGGAAAAAAACGTCATTTATTTACTGTAAATTTTCCCAAGAAAAGAGTTTAAAAAACAAAGAAGTTCATGGGTGGGAGACTGACACTGAAAAGTGAAAAGTGATTACTCAGTGCAAGTAATTGATTAGTCATTTGTTGTTTTGAATAATAGTCACAATAATCATCAGTGATTGATTGTTGCAAAAAGTAGTGATTGGTCCTTTGAATTGTCATTGGTAACAACAGTAATTTACTCACTACCACAAGTACTGACTACCTAATGCCTAGTGTATATATATATATATATATATAATAAATATATATTCTGTTGTAAAAGGTGTATAACAGTGACTTACATTTTACCTCAAAGATTTACAATGTCTAATCATTTTAACGGGCTAAAAAATTTATTTAGTGAAACCAATTTAAAGTAAAACAAACAGATTTTTTTGCATGCAGAAGAGGATTCTTCCAGAATGCATCATTAGTCACGTGACCAGCGCTCATTTTCATATTTGAGTTAAGAAATGTCTGGCCGGTCTGATGCAGAGCTGAAAAGAAAGACGCAGTAAGAGATCCTGAGGAGAGAGCAGCACTAAATACTTTTTTTTTCTTCAATCAAATTAAAAGATGGTGATCACGTGATGGTGATTTATAAACACCTTGTGAATTTGCATAAGCTAATCTCTGTCAGTACTTCAGATTTTTCTCAATGTACATGCACGTTTTTAAACATAAATGTAAGTTATATGTCTGTCATGTTTATTTACGACTTTAAAGTCTTAAAATGCATTTACGTGCTTTGATTCAACAAAGTTTAAGCAACAAAAAAAATCAAGAAGGTAAGTGAATACATCTATAAAGTAATAGAAAGTCTATATTGAGCATTTATATTTCATTAAAATCTTCTGAGACACATTAATGGCATATCGTTTTGATATTTGAACATGAGATACTGCAGTGTAACCGGTGGAAACGGCGGTACCGCGCGGACTCTAACGCTGACCTGATACTACAGCAGACTCCGGCAATCGAGCAGGTGCGCCGCGTCGGCCAATCAGAACAGGCGTCGGGGTCACGTGACCGGCACCGTGGTGGAAATGCAGGCAGCTGCCGGGACTCGGGAGAGAGCGAGCGCGTGAGAGAGAGAGAGACACACACACACACACACAGACAGACAGACAGACAGACAGACAGCGCGGCGGTGAGACGGAGAGGAAGAGAAGCGAGGAGCTGGAGGATTTATCTGCACTCGGGGTGGGAAAGCAGCTCGTGCGAGGTAAGCGTTACTGCCTGTAAACGCTTATTAACGTCTCCGGGTTCACTCGGTGTGTGTGTGTGTGTGTGTGTTAGAAAGAGAGATTTCTTTCTGCTATGATAAACAGGAGCGCGTGCGCGTCCCTCAGCTCGGACATCATCATCATCATCATCATCATGATCAGTGTGTGTGTGTGTGTGTGCGCGCGCGCACTTCTGCTTAGCACTCAGCTCCCGGCTCACCTACAGCTCGGGTTTCAGTGCGGATCAGAGCCGAGCTGTAGTGTTTCTGTGGCCGAGTCTCCGGCTGTTACACCGCAGGATTCCGCGTCTATCCGAAATGAATACTGTTTTAGAGACAGGGCTGCCTTTAAAACACTAAAACACCGCACTGCTGCTGTAAAGACGCGCTTTAAACCGTTTCTTTCTTAATAAAAACTGCATAAAACTTTCAAATATCTCAACCTTCCTGGATTATAATGACACCTACGACCCGTCACGGATCTCCCATTAAACCTCTTATTAAACCTGAACACATTCACTTCACCGTTGTTGTTGTATTTTTAATATATATTTTATTAGGAAGCGATTGTGATTATTGCGAGCTAGATCGTCATCTGTGTTGATGTCTTGGACATTTCTCACACGCTACCCCGCGCATGCGCACTTACTCTCTCGTTCGAGTCTCGTGCGTGCAGGTTATTAAATTCACACAGCGAACGTGCGCGCGCCAGTGGAGACGCTCCGGGAGCTCCGCGCGGCTTTCGGCACTTATTGGCATCTGTTATCGCTTTCTTTCTCCTTCTTCTTTTTATTTATAATTTTTTAGGTAAAAACAAAGTTTATTTCATTTCTTCTAACCTTATTATACAACCCGAATGTCATCGTTTTCGGGTCTTGTCCTGCACAACAGATGAAGAATATCGCCGTGGATTTCTGTTAGCTTGTTGGCTAACGGGTCAATTTCTGAGGTAAATTTTAGATTTTATTTTACCACAGTATAATGCTGTCACTTGTGTACACAGTACAATTGATTAACAGCTTTTGGTTTCGTTATAACTTGTTTTAATGAGATTTTCCCTGCGTTCTTGAGTCAAATTACCTACTTTATGTAGAAACCAGATCATTATCTGGCCGGTTTTTGTCCGTTGGCATTTATTTGTTTGGCGCGTTTCAGTCGCGCGACGGTTTCGGCAGCGGTGACGTCACGAGGACGATCCGGCAGGTGTCCATGGCTCCACTTCCGCACTTTCTCACTCTGTAAACACCACAGCTGTTTATTTAATTGTTTAATTGATTGACTTTAATCATATCCTAACCTGCGCGGTGGTGTGTGTCACTTATGACTTAAAGTAAATAATAAGTTGTTTATATATCCAGTGTGGAACTGATCCCGTGTCAGGTAGTTGTACGGTCCGCGTGTGGTTTTGTGTTTTGGTTTCATTTGACGCGTATTAATCGTTTGTCTTTGGGGAGCTTGTGGTTAAAAACACACTTTTTCAAAACACTCATGAAAGTTAAAAACGTCAAGTGCCCTAAATTTTGATGCTCTAGTTCCAGGGTTGCAGTAATATTCATGTAGGGCTTACTTACTTACTTTCTTGCATGCTTCCAAGCGCAAACTAATGAACAGATTTTTAAAAATTAATTTATTATATTTATATATTTGTCTATAATGAAAAACGATGTAAGACTTGTAAGGTGTGATGGTTGTAAAATTTGACCGGTTAGTTTAACCTCAGTTTTACGGTTCCTCTTTTTGTCTTCTTGATTGTCTATGGTTTGCAGTATTAAGGAATAAAATTACCCAAATCGACAGTGAACGTCTCTCCATCCGTTTCTGCATTGATTTTCTCTTTGTTTTTCTTCTTTTTTTGTCTTCCTTACTATTTTTCCTTCAGCCATCCCTCCCTCTTTCTCACTTTCTCACTCGTCTGTATCTCTTTTGTCTTGCTTCTCTGGTCTTCTTTGTGTTTGTTCTTTTTTTTTCTCTCTCTCTGCCAATTTCTAGTTTATTTCACACATTTATTCTTTTTTGTGACTCGCTCTTCTTGTTATGCCACTTGTCTTTCTTCATCTTTTCATCTTCTCTCTCTGTGTCTCTCTCTCTCTATCTCTCTGTTCACTTTTGTGTTTGCGCTGTTTAAGAATTTGTTTGGCACACAGACTGGAAATAGACTATGGGCAGATTGTTGAAATGTTGAGGATGTCTCCGTTTGCACTGGATGAATTCCACAGAGTGAGAGAAAGGAAGAGACAGAAAAAAAGAGAGCAAAAAAGGAAATGTCCCTCTTGCTCCTGCTTCAGTTGGAAAACATTTCTTTCTAATTTGTGAATTCACGTCTCTGTCATCATTTTGCACTTGTCCTTCTTAGCTTCTGCTTAAGCATATTTACTGTTCTGTGGTTGGTTTAAAAGCCAGAAATCAATACAAGCACCATCTCAGGTTTCAGCTCAGATGTCCTGCTTTCCATTATGTTGGTGCAAGAAGGAGGATATGATTCTGGATCAGCATATTGTAAAATGCCGAGGTCACAGGTCAGGGGTCACATTCTACCCGTTTTCTCCTCGATCACATACCCCTCTCTCTCTCTCCTCTTGTCCCTTTTGGTCGTCATCAGCATGCTTCGGACAAACTTTTTCTTGCATCTACGCTTACAGATAATGTCTAATTTGAATTCTGTTGTTGTGCGAGACATCAGCGTTTTAGTGAGTCTTCAAACATGCACTTGTGTGTCCCATAATTTGATAAACGTATCTAATTTGTAGGAGTTTAATGTTAACGATTTTCAACATTAACATGTTTTTGCAGCTTCAGTAGTCCAATTACAAATCCAATTTTAACAAGCGCTTCTAAATGCACTCGTACGTCGGCTTAATTATTTTTACTGCTGCTGATGGATTCTGTTTCAGAGCAATTTTCTGACGTTAACCATGGTGAGAGAGTGAGAGTGCGCGGGGTGTGCACAGAGCGACATTGAGGAAGAGAGGGTGTACAGATAAAGGGACATATTTTTGGTGAAATGACAGCAAAAATTTCTGTCATTTTTATTAATTGAGTGTTTGAAGAGGTCTCTCTTTATCCCTCTCTCTCTCTCTCTCTCTCTCTCTCTCTTTCTGCTCCCTGCTGATCAGTGCTATTCCTGGCTCTCTCCTGGAGCTGATGATGAAAGTAAAGCCAGCAGCAGGAACAGGTTTTTAGCTTCGCTTCCTGCTTCAAAACTCATAAGCTGGCACTCTTCTTTTTCTCGCACTAGGCAGTTTTCCCGCTCTGGATATTACTGATAATGATATTGTTACAATACATTATAAATGATTGTACATATAAATGAATGCATGTCTCAGGTGAAGCAAGAGTTTGAAAACAAATGATAATTGAGAGTGAAGCATATGCTCAAGGGCTTTTAAATTTTTCTCTAAATAGGCGGCCTTGTCCTGAATAGCACACAAAAGAGAGAGACAATAATTTGAAGTGTCCCAGCTTAGTGCGTTGTGTGTTTCTGAAAATTGCGGTATAGCTTGTAATTGCTGCGACATGGCACTTTTATTGTGACTGTAACCTTCTTTAGAGGGGATTAAACTGATTAATGTTTCCAGTCATTTCCTATTTTACTACAGATATCCTGTTGTCCGGACATCTTTTTTTTTTGTTCCCCTCTCTGTCCTCTTCTGACATTAAAAGCCTACTTTTTTCCCCAAGGTGGTCATTGTAGTCTGTATATAGACGTTTTTCTGTAAAGATGTCACCTTACTTCTGTACAGATGTCACCCAAGCACCTCTTCGACAGATTGGACGCCATGAGCGTGATCACATGACCCTGTGTGTATGTTAAAAATTCAACCTGTTAAAAGCGTTTTGGTTATTTTAATGTGAAAATTTTAATGTGGGTATCACAGTAATAAATGGGTCTGATCCAAATAGAGCAGAAGCAAGTTAATTCATACCATTCTTGGTTTCTGGTCCTCGGGTCTGTGAGGGGAGTTCACTCCTAATAGTCTGAGTGGTACAGTATATAGTGTAGGGGAAGAGAATGGCTGAAATGGCTGCTGTTGTACAGAAAAGTGGACCCGCCAGCCTGTATACACTCA
The DNA here is from genome assembly GCA_030068045.1 of Platyallabes tihoni. Classification (NCBI taxonomy): domain Eukaryota; kingdom Metazoa; phylum Chordata; class Actinopteri; order Siluriformes; family Clariidae; genus Platyallabes; species Platyallabes tihoni. The sequence goes on along the minus strand of JAQQZS010000009.1, from coordinate 26,671,551 downwards.
AAGGTGCAGTGTCGGAGATGTATTCTGAATAAAACACACACAGACGGTACACTGACCGAGTAACTGCGGCAGGCTAAATATAAAGAGCCTAGTCAAGTAACTAAGAGGAATCGAGAACCGTCTGGTCGTGTTTGTATTGGATCCATTCACTCCGACGACAAGGGAAGCTTTGTTCTTGGGAAGGGAACGACCTCCTGGAGACCTCTCTGTGCCGAACAGTGCTGCCACCTCGTTCTAGCGGAGGCAGACAGGGATCAAGTGCACTCTCAGATACTTTGAAGTTCCACATCAGCCTGTGTATTGAGGTAGCAAGGCATGCGTCTCTTAGAGCGCAATGGAAAGTGCATGTTTCTGTTCTATATCAGCTGTGTGTGTGTGTGTGTGTGTGTGTGTGTGTGCGCGCGCAAGAGCCTGACAGCAAAGCAGCAGCAGCGGAAACGCATCCAGAGATGGGAAACTGGATCTAGAGCAGGCACAGGGCACGGATGGCCTTGTAAGGTATCTGAGACTCCAGAGACGGGACACACACACACACACACACACGCTTACACTTGCACACTCACAAATACACAGTGTGCACAGAAAGAGTAGCATGTCTAAACATCAGAAATAGCAAATTCCCCAATCAGTGCATGGATGAAGGAGAAGTAATTGTGCACACAGTGTGCTGGTGTACTTGAATACTTGTCTGGTAGACAGAATGACTAGAAAATGCTCCCCCTTTTTATAGTGGCTGTGATGTCTGAAATTGTTTCCCCACAATATTGGCAGCTAAAATGTTATCTTGTGAATCTTTTGACACAGAATCCCAGACAATCAGCAAGAAAACACAAAAATTAAATGTAGCATAAAAATTCCTTCAAGGGCTATTTGTCTGATTCAGCAGTTTAGTTTACACTATTAACCCTGTGTGCATGGGCGTAAATTTCATTTAACAGTAGGGGGGGACAATAAATATAAAATTTCTCATGAGCAATTTTTGAAGGGGAC
>JAQQZS010000009.1:26630535-26644340 GCA_030068045.1 Platyallabes tihoni | reverse complement strand
ATAACGGCATTCGTTGACAACGAATTTCATTATCGATAATTATCGATTTTATCGATTAGTTGTTGCAGCCCTAGTTCTGACCCAGTTGTCTTGTCCATTTTTTTTTTCTGCTTCCAACAAATCAACTTTACGGACAAAATGTTCACTTGCTGGCGATTATATCAGACCCACTGACAAATTCCACTAATGAGAAAATGAATGTTATTCCCTTCACCTGTGAGTTGTCATAATGTTATAGCTGATCAGTGTATTTAACATATTTAACAGCTGTAGCTAGTTTTGTTTTGTTAAAGTTTTGGTAATTACGAAAACATTAATTAGTGAAAGCTCATATTCTGTATACTGTATATATTGTGTCTCATGACAATTAACAGTTCTTATTTCCCATTATCAGTAACTGTGCCTGTGCTGCAGTAATTATATATTATTCATATTTGCGAAAAAAAACTAAACTGAACTAAAAAAGTCCCATGGATCTGCTAAAGTTTAAAAAATATATATTTTCAGAATACTGCCCGCGACCCTGATCACAGGATAAAGCGGTATAGAAGATGAATGAATGAATGAATGAATGAATGACTGATCGGTGTTCTCTGTAGATTTTGTGGCATGTGTATGGCACATATGATTTAGCATTTGGTCATGCTTTATTATCAGGAAAAAGTTGAAGCTCACAGAACTGAAACTGCGTATAAAGCACGAGCAGGATATGAACAAGTTTCTGAATTTCAGCGTTTTAGGCATATCCAATTTCTTGTAAAGTCTTTGTGAGTAAATATGTTTGTACTGTATCCAGCATGATAAACAAGGCTCACTGTATGCTATTTCTGTGTGTATCCTAAATGTTAACATACTAATGTTTGTGTGTTTCAGGTTGTCTCTCTCTGTAAGGAAGAGGAAGAAACAAGAAGACGTGGACAAAGTGTAGGTCTCCCTATCCTTCTCTTTTGTGTTTGATTTATTTTTGTTTTACTACACATTTTCCTATGAGTGTTAGAAATAAATACTGGTTAAATATTTAATCACAAATCTGTTTTTTCTTTCATGAGTTTTTCATTTTAGGGCAGTAATATTTATTTCTCTCATTAGTATTGTTTAAACCACATACTCTACATTTTCATTTATGGTCTATGTTCATGTCAAAAAAGGACCCCACCTGTCCCCACTACCCAGCTTTTTACACTGTCATTCTCTTGATTTCCAGATTAATGTTTGATTTACTGGATTTATTGTTTGAACCAAGTCTGCACCTGCAGTCATAATGTTTAACCTTTAATGCGTGCATTAAATCTCTGCAGACAGAGACACTTTCCACAACAAAGTCTAAAAACTCACAAAAAGTCGAGCTGCGTGTAGTGATGAGTTTGAGCTTTATCATGATTTATGAAAGTGTAAAATTGATGCCCAAGTATGGGGGAGATTATAAGACTAATCATAAAGGACTGTGTGAAACCATTATCTCTGCTTGAGTCCTGTGGAATGCATTAAATATTGCCATTGAGCTATTTTGTGACAAAACGCTGCAGAAGTGGAGGAGAAGGCAGCGCATCCCGGGTTACACCTGGCTCTCAAATCACAGGCACTCTTGAAAAGCCTATAACTGATAACTTCAACCTCATCAGCATCAAGGATCATTTTAGTACGATTTTGACACACACACACACACACACACACACACACAGACACACAGACAGACAGTAGATCTCATTTGTAGTTACTCGATTCAACCCTCCATCTCAGATTTCACTGCACTCTGTTTGGAGATGCGGTCCAGTGGTCCAGCATGCCGAGGCATCTCGCTTCGAGGATTTAGTCCAGAATTAGGATTAGTTACAGATGCTGGTTTTTCATGTCCGTGTGGTTTTATTTTCTGTCTTGCAGCATATAGGAATTATAATGCTTATTTAACGCTGAAATTCCTCATGACGTTTCTCCGAACTGATGGATTGCACACGGACTGATGGATTACATCCGTGGCAAAAAGCCCTCAAACACCACCTTGATTTCCACCCACACCTCCTCAGAGGCGTGGGTGGATTCCTGGCACTGGCTTATTTTTTTTTTTTTACGCAAACACGCTTGCGATTACACACATACAAATACTGTACATATCATATTCAGCCTCACGCCTAAGCTCAAGACTTACAGGGATTTAAAAATTATTATTATTTTTTTATTATAATTTTAAAAAAAAACGTAAATTAAAAAAATTTTTTTTTTTACAGTAAGTCTGGTTTCCCAACACACCTCCATTAGTTTAACAACCACAATCTTGCATGGCTATTCAGCTCAACTGCATCACAATCACAACACGTCATGATGCACTTTTCAAGATACACCGTTCAAGCTAAAGATCAAGTTTGCTTTGTATCAAAAACATTCTTGTGCTATAGTGGTATATTATTTCAGAATTTATTATCACACAGATAGATGCTCAGAATGCATGGTCTACTTAGAGGACAGAGGAAAACGCTTTGGACTGTGTTTGTCTCGCACAGCGCCACTGAGACGGCGTGTGACTGCAGTCACTCTGATAGTTTCAGCTCTGAAATTGCAATCAACATTTTTGTTCCTAAGTCTCCATCAGTGAACAGTGTGTAACCTCAACACAAATGACTTCATGTTAACTAAACATACCTTCTGTTATACAATAAAACATTTTTTTTTCACTCATAGCAGGGATTGATTTATAATCGTACTATCTGAAAACCCAAATGAGGATTTGTTCTTATTTCATTCTGGTTCCTCTTATTTCATTCTGGTTTCTTCATCTTTTCTCAGCATCGTCACCTTCGGCTGCGAGTTGGGCATTAACTGATAACGATATAAATCTATAGAGTTTCTAGAAATTGCAACTTTCTGTTCCTGAACTTAGTTTTCTGTGAAGCTTCTTTATGACCAGGTCTGCTGCTAATTGAATGGAAAATTTTATATTATGCATAAAAATTGCATAGTTACAACAACAACAAAAAAAATCTGCAGTTTTCAGACCGTAAAATCAGAGCTTTGAGCAGCGTTGTGGTATAAGTAATCACATCTCAGCAGTGATGTACTAGAACCTGGCAATGTGACTACGAGCGACATAAAACCTTTACATATTCTTCACGGACAAAACCTGATCATATGCAGTTATAGATAGTGTTTTATCATACACTGATAATGTGGTTCATTGGTTTTCAGTTTTATTAAGCAGTTGGTAATGATATGCGGCTAAAGGAACATCAATATTGAGGTGTGGTCATACAGTAAGGTGTTTAGAAAATTTGAATTTACATGACTCTCGTGTATTGTAGGCAGTGAGTTAGAGTGAAGATGCATGAACAGATCCTGACTTTCTCTCCACATATGGAGTGTGTGAGGGTGAGGGAGAGAGTGAGAGATCTATCTCCAGCGGTTTGAATTACAACAGATGAGGGCAGTCTACCAGCTCATGTCTGCTCCTGACTTTCATTCTGCACTGGGGGTGGAGAAGACCACGATAAACAAACGCACAAGGGTATTCCCATGTCGCTCCTTATATTTCCTGCCTGCTCATCTTCGTGTACACACACTCGCCGCAGTGTCCTTGAGAATCCAGTGACTTTGCCGTTCCCTTTCCAGCTCTCTTTGCTCATCTTTGTTTCTCATACGTTCCTGAGGAGAACTAATCGTTCAGCTTGAGCGAGCATTGATCACGCATGTCGGCTCTATTAGATTAGTCGATGCAGTTCAGTGCAACAGAGCTGCTGCTCGGAGTTCCTGTTCAGCGCCGCTGGGTGAAATATTCCTACGGCTAATGTCAGCCGTAGCCGTAATCTTTCGCTTTCTCTTTCACTCTCTCTCATTACATCTCTATTACAAAATTCCCAATTCACCAATCTCCCTTCCCTGTAGTTGTCCCTCTTCATTGTTCTGTTTTTATTTCCTTTTTGTCATCCTGTCATTCTGTGCATCTCTGCTTTGTGTACTGTAGCTCATGCTTTTTTGCCCCCCATGCCTGGCCAGAAACAGGACTGTGTGCCCTAAAAGGACAGTTTGATGGAGAGCATCTGTAAACCCAGGGATGGTGAGCAGGACGTGTGTGTGTGTGTGGGGGGGAGGAGAATGTTGGCTCTGTCCGAATTCAAGCTGTCAGTCTGTCACGGTTCCTCCACAGCCTCATAAATACACATTTACACTCCCTTAGTGCTTTTACTGCTACTTGTGGTCTGACGTCTGATTATATTTGATGAACTGTCAGGTTTTTGGGAATTCACTTGGGTTTAATGTGTTTAATAAGCGACATGCTGCTTGCTAATTAAATGTTTTTTCATCAGCAAAAAATATCAGCAATAAAAAAAAATCTTCACAGCAATAACACAAACATAAACTTGTTTGAACTTGATGGGTGAACTTGTTTGTATTTAATCACAAAATGTCAGAAAAAGTGCATCTGGGTATTATGAATCTCTTGAATTTGTGTGTGTGTGTGTGTGTCAGTTTGGAGTTTGGTAGATTGGCTTCTATCTTGTCAAAGGGCAGATGATCTCTGCTTTCTAACCTTACATGATCCCTCTCTCTCTCTCTCTCTCTCTCTGGTTCACACTTTCTCTCACAGTCTCTCTTCTTTTTCCATTCGCCCTTCCGTTCTATCTGTTTTATTTTCTTGCTGTCTGCATCTCTTACTTCCTTCCATCTTCTTTTTCCTCACCACTGGGATTCTGGGTGCTGCTGAAAGGATGTAGCCATGACGACGATTCCCAGGGGCCAACAGTCTCGGAGACAGGATCTCTCTCTCTCTCTCTCTCTCTCTCTCTCTCTCTCTCTCTTTCAATACCTTCTTTTTCTCTCTAAATGTCTAAGGCTTCCACTTTCAGAAGGAAGTAAGACAGAATACGCTAGTGTGAGAGGACGTGTTGTATATGGGATGACATTTGAGGCCAATTAAGCAACACAAGCATTTTTTTTATTTAAACATGGTCTCTCTCTCTCTCTCTCTCTCTCTCTCTCTCTCTCCCCCCCCCCTCCCAACTGTAATACTTTTATTATTAAGTTAAATGTGAATCGTAGAACTGTACCCCTGAAACCATCTTGACACATGAAATCTTCTTCTGAAATTCCCCCCAGCTGCAGTATATAATTGCTCTCAGCTTGTAGAATGATTAAAGAAAACCTTATTTTGTTTTTTAAATCTTATTCCTGCGAGGCTCATGTACTATCGTACACATACTCGCTTCTTCTGACTAAACAAAGATCTGCTTCTGTTTTTTATTTATTTATTTATTTTTTTGAGAGAAGTTGGATAAACCTGTGTGTGTGTGTGTGTGTGTGTGTGAGCTGAGAGTTACCATAGTAATGCTGATGCTCTTGAAAGAAGTGAGTGTGGCCAGACATGCAAATGTCGGCCGAGTATGGGATGTAAATATAGCAGTTAAAAAATAATAAAAAACGTTAGTTACTGGCTGTAGAGCTCATCACTCTCGCTACTGGTAAGTGTGCCCTCTGTTGGACGCCACGAGTGTAGGGATGAGAAACGCGACACCGTCTCAGTTCATTCAATTAATTCTCGATTCATTTTGTGAGGGAAGACACTCATGACTTAAACATAAGACAGAAAAGATGCACTTTTGGTTAATTTTAAAGCTGCATTTTTATTTCCAACAGGCATTAATGATCTCATTGTTAAGAAATCGCGTTTGCCGTGATCGCCTCCAGACGGCTTGGGCGCTTAGTCGGTGAACCTGCTAAACAAGTTGAGTTGGTTGTGTTTATAGGACATACTGTAAATTAGGATGTAAGATTCTGTCTGTATCTGTTTATAAGCGTCAAAGTAAGGCCCCCGAGTGACGCAGTGCTGAAGTGCCTGCCATATCATCCGGAGATTGCTAGGTCGATTCCTGGGTGATGCTGTAGCCTCTCGCAGCTGGGGGCCTAGAGAGAGCTGATTGGCCGAGCTCCCTCAGTGGGGTGGAATGGGAAGCACTTGAGAGCTGTGGCTGATGTGAGAGCTCCCAGCTAATCATGGGCGTCTGTGTGAGCTTACGCCGCTCCTGACGATGTGTGAGCGAGCAGTTTGAAAAGGTGCGGTCGGCTGGCATCACGTGGTTCGGAGGAAACACTTGATCTTCCCATGTCTTTGACCCTCCCTGACTGACTGGTAGTAGTAGCCTTAATGCAGGAGCCCCCAGTGACTGGTGGGAATTGGATACGCTAAATTAGGGGGAAAACCTGGTGTGAAATGTTTAACGGTGTGGGATAGTCGAGTCATTTTTACTAATACATAAGACAATGCAAAATGCTTATACGGAAGATAAAGTAAATGTGTGTGTAAGACAAACAGGAGATCTTCTTGCTTGATCTGATCTGGTTTCTGCAAACATGTTTCTGTAAAAACAGACCAAGACCTGCTGTGTAAAGATAAATGCTGATGTGGGTGTGTGTCTGCAGCATGCAGAGATGTGCCTGATTTAGCAGCTGGACACCCTGAAGAAGCCCGATTGATTTACTGCTGCATATAACGTGATGACTGTGTTTCTTTTTCTCTCCGCTTCCCTTACTCGCTGTGCTCTTTATCTTTTTTTTTTTTTTTTTTTTTTTTAGCATAAAACGCACACCATTGGATTGTGCAAGTGGTGCATTTTCTCTTCTGCTTTCATGAGACATCACTCGCTGACCTTCACTGTCTTGACTGTTCAGAACTGAACACTTGCTTTGAAATTCTATATTCTTCCATCCACTACGTGTCCTCTCTCTCTCTCTCTCTCTCTCTCTCTCTCTCTCTGTCTGTCTTTCTGTGTCATTTCTCTTTCTGTCACTCTCGTACTCTTATTTTCCTTTCATTCTCCTTAGATGAGATGCTTACATTTGGCTTGTGTGCTTGTTTTTTGTGTGTGTGTGTGCGCTCATGTGTCCTTGCCTCCCACAGATGCCACTGCACAAACACAACAGAGTGACTTTTGAAGATGAATAAATGTTTTTGCTTTTCTCTCTTGTTTTAAAGAAGTGTATGTGTGTGTGTGTGTGTGTGTGTGTGTGTGTGTGTGTGTGTGTGTGTGTGTGTGTGTGTGTGTAAGAGAGAGAGACAGAGAGAGTGTGGGTGGTGTTTAGTGGACCAAAACCTTAGCATGACACACAGCCCTGCTCAGCTGTTGTGATCATTTGATGTGCTACAGTACATCCTAAAGACACTTTAGTGCTGCTTCATCTTCACCGTAAGGAGGGAGTCTCCAGTGTGAGCGCTTTGCAACACCCAGAGGTAAATAGTAAATAGTAAGGAAGAGTCTGATTTTATTTTTGATTTTATTTATTTATTTATTTTTTGTTGTTTAATATCTTGTTACCTTTGAAGCTGGTGAGGGGACGAGTGTTAGTAGCTGCTGTAGTGTAAGTGAGAGCAGGAGCCGACTCATTACTGTAATAATAAACATTAAAAACTGCAGCATGGAGTTCTTTAATGAAGAGAAATGCACCAGATTGTTTTTCACCGTGTTATAAGAGAAATAAAACTGTGAGCCGTGCTGTTAGAGGAAAATATTGGACTTTAGATCCAAGGTGCTGTCGTTACTTCACTTCATCACGCTGTCCTGTCGCTGTTGATAATTTTCTCACAACAGCATGACACCTAGCATGTTATTTCTTAGAATTAACCTTGAGTAATCAGTTTTTATTCTCATCTTTTTCTTCATGTCAAATTTAATTTCTGCGTAAAATACGAAATGAAATCAGTTACTTGTTTTTTTGTCAAAAATGGGGTTAATGTCATGAAGGTGTGTGTGTTCATTGAAAGTGAAAATGTAGAAACACAGGAAACAAAAGAAGATTGCACACATGACAAAGATTGTTTGCACACTTGAGCACACACACACATTCCCAAATGACCTGCAGATAAAATGGTGCGCCACTGGGGTAGAGTTATGTAAATCACAATACACTGCCTGACCTTGAATGACCTCCATTAATTCTTTAATGAGAATTACATTTTTCCATTTCGGACATTTGGAGTCTTTATTATAAATAATTCATGACGAGGCTTTTTACATCAGGGTCGGGCTCTACTCTAGGCATACCACGCACGGAAGGATGTTTAAGCACTTTTAAATGGTGTGTGTGTGTGTGTGTGTGAGAGATTATTTTCAGAGCTAGTATTTTGAGTTTACAAGAGTTCGGTTCATTTAAACATCTAGATGTGGCGCATGAGTTTGCAGCTTTATCTCTCTCTAGTTTTTAAATCAGTCACTTTCTTTTTTACACACACACACACACACACACAAACATATGCGGCTCACACACTCTTCCGCTCGACTCTTGTTTTAATCTGACACAGTGTTGAGTTGTTGTGTATGGACACTGTCTGGAAAAAGCGACATAAGGATAAATACGGGGATTATCGTCCTCTTCTCTCTCACTCACATGCACTCGCGCGTTCTCTCTCTCTGCTGCTCGTATAGTTGTACACCTAGGCAAGTATTATTACACTCACTCACTCAGTAAAGATCATCTGCACTCTGGTGTAAATCTCACTCATCACTTCAGACTATCAAAGTGGTTTGTTGTTTCTTCTCCCTTTTAGTTAACACTTTCTTCTACTGTGTAATTTAAAAGCAGCTATTATAAGTTCTTAATTTTAAAATGTAACTTAAAAGGTTAAACTACAAACGACTTATTAGCAGCTTATTAGCAGAATAGAGCACACTTCTTCTAATCCCCTGCTACATTAATTCACTTTTCCCAACGTTTTACTAGTGCTTGGATACTATCAAGTTTGCTCAGTAAACCGGAGCCATGAAACGCTGGCCTCCCAAGAACTCCTTTAACAGCCCTTTCCTCTAATGTAAAAACATATCTTGGTTTGGGCGCAACCTCATACTGCCCACTGCACCATTTGCACGTTATAGAAACTCACGTACTGTAGGAGTTAGTGCTACATTCCCTGTAGAGGCCTGACCTCACTTCAAGTCGTTTTCACATGTTTGAGCCATTAAAGGAGTTTCTTAGAACTGTAACGTTTTTGTAACTTTTTCTTTCTTGAAAAAAATTTAACTGCAGAAGAGTACAGTCGCTTGAACACATCTCAAGATTAAAAAAAAAAAATATATATATATATAGTTTTCCAGGTTACTGGACAGGGCTTCTCTGTGCAAATTAAATCCAACTTCACGTGACATCAGCAGACAGTTACCAACCAGAGTGGGTGAAGACTATCACACAAGCTTTTTTTAAGACACCAGCCTGCTGCTCACACACCATTAGGTTATCGGTTATTGCATGTTTTCTGTTTTTCACCTCGGTGGTTGAATGAACTTCCTCTAGATGTCTGCACAGCCGAGACACTAACAACCTTTAAGCGACTTCTAAAAACTTTTAGATATTTGGGTCAACTTAAAAAAAAATAAATAAATAAAAAATCCTTCCTGACAGGGTTTGACTGATGATACTTCTCGTCAGTAACCTAGTGAACCAGGTTTCACTATAATCACCCACATCACATAGATTTTCTACAGCAGTGCTCACTAAAGTGTTTTATTTACTCACTTTAATTAGAAAGCATTTAGCTGAATTACAGAAGTGTTTTATACACATCGATAAAACATCCTGACGTTCGTACACATAGGTCAGGGTCTAACAGATAAATCTCATAACTTAGAAGACGAAGGAAGGGCAACGGAAGAACACAGGGGTCGAACATGGTGTAATTCCCAGTTCTGACTTCATACTTCGGAGATGAACGCAGCAAAAGAATGGAATCGAGCTGCAGCGCTCGGAAGGTTGAGCGAGAGAGAGGAGTGTTTAAGTGGTTTGGTAAAGTAGTAAGGTCAGCGGTTCATCTTTCCTGGGGTTTGACGAGTGCCGATTCAATCGCCCTGTCGTGTTCCTGCTGTAGACTCGAGTGTTTAATTCGATTAATTTCATTAGTGAACGTTCTCTACCCTGTAACTTCCTAATTAGGCTTTATGATTAATTCTTTAATTCACCCTGATTAAGTCATACATGGAAAATAAGCTGCAAATTAGCCAGACAGAAATGTTATTAATGAAGTTACAAACATTTCATTTTCTGTGCGTGTGCTGATTTTAGTAGGTTTTCAGGTTTTTATTTTTATTTATTTATTAATTTTTTTTTTTTTTAGAGCTGGGTGGATGTTATTTATTTAACAAGCATGTTAAATTAGCACATGGTAAAAACTCATGTGGGCGGATGTTTGAGCAGCTCTGAAACATCCGCAGTGAAGGAGCAAGTGGTTAAAAATACCCCGTGAATCAGGCCACTCATCCCTGAGCAAACTCTCCTCGCTTACAGAAACAGCAAGGTTATTTTCCTGACCCAGTCTGGTCTGGTTCCAGAGCTGCTATGGGGACGCCGTGAGCGAGAGTCATTAACAGGAGAGGAGTTGGGAATTGATCTGGCAACCTGCAGATGCTTAATGAGGAGACAGACCGCATCGAAAATGAGCTTCACATTTTGTATGTCGGTGAAAATGCGCTAAATAAAAACAGCAGATGAGATGAATGAAACGGGCCCCGTCTACTTTACCTCATATTTCTCATCTTGTCATCTTCTGTGAAATTGAACAAACGTTTATTACATATTAAAATAAATAAATAAATAAAACTGACATTGCGATGCTCATGATATCTCAGAGACGTTTATTGTGTTGCAACTTGATCAGGATGATGATGTATCGCTACACGGACCAGACTTGCACACAATACAGTAATCAGATTATAATCCAGTTGACCAGAAAATGATTTGAGCCGGTGTGTACAGTGAGTGGAAAATTCTAAAGCTATTGTTTATAAATATTTGGCTAACTGGATGCCTTGTCTGAAAAGACTGATAACTAACATAAGTCGTCTTTCTCCTTTATTTGAGAATTTACATGATGGAGCATGTTGTTTTGTGTTGTTGATACTTGGTGACTTCACTGTAAATGGAAAAAAAACTTGTCACAGTCACACATGAGGAAGTATCACTCGGGTTGATATCGCAGTTAGACGTTAGCTCGTAATTATGTTCTATTAAAAAAAAAAAAAAAAAATAGAATCCTGAGTGAGTGAAAGTCTCAGTTGTGTTGTTTTAAATCCGAGTTACATTAAAACAGCAATTAAGAGGTCAAATGTCATGTACAAGTAATAAACTTGTTTTCCATCAAAATGAGTTTATTTACATCAGCCTCTAGCGCCTATATTAATTTTATTAATATGTTTAATCTGTGTGTGTGTGTGTGTGTGTATGCACACAGGAGAATTTTTTTTATTTTTCATTTTTGTAAATTTGGCTTACAAAAACAGTTACACAAGTTTACTACAAGATTGATAAATGAGGCTGTATGTGTGTGTGCGCGCAGAGCTTATCAAATTAAACACTCGGTCCACTGTGAGCTGCTCACCCTTGAGGCAGAGGCATAACAGATAAAAGAGAGCATAATGGAGGATGTGCGTCTGTAATTAGCAGAGCTGACCCTCTGGCGTCTACGGTTCCTCCAACACGCATACACACACGCACGCACCTACACACCTCCCTCTCAGAAATGTGTAAACATCTTCGTTCCTCTCCAGTTCTTCCTTCTGATCAGTCTGCAATGTGTCATTACGATCAAATCGAGGATTTTTTTTTTCCTTCCTGTAATTGTTGTTGTAACTGAAGCGCTTAGCGGTATTGTGCTTCTAGGAGACGCACCAACGTGAATTAATTGGCGTTTCAGTTTTCCTCCTCAGCTCAGAGTTTGATCTGGTGCGTTTTTTTTTTCCTTTCTACATTTTTTTTTAAAAATAATTTGGGAAGACAGAGAGACTACACATGATCAGAGAGACAACTTTGGACAGCCTGCTTCTTCTTGTCATTAGTCTATAGTTCTCTGTCTGTTTTGTCTCTCTTACTCATTTTCTCTTGTACGCTCTGTCTGTTTCTCTTTCTCTCTTTTTCTCTGCGTCTCAGTCACCTTGTCTCTCGATTTTGTTGTCTTTCTCTGTGTTTCTCACTTTCTTTTTCACTCTCTCTTGGTCTCTGTCCTTCTCCTCTTCTTTCTGTTTGTCTGCCTCTTATTTTCTCTCTAACTCTCTTTTTCTTGCTGTCTTGCCATCTGCCTCTCATATCTTTTGTTTTTGTTTGTCTCTTTCTTGCTTTCCTTTTACAGCAGTCTGTCTTCTGATTTCTCGGTATGTAATTCTGTCTGTCTTTCTCTGTCCTTTATTTCTTCCTTTTTCACTCTGTAGCTATCTTTACTTCACTCTTTCTCTCCCACTTTCTTTGTGTCTGTTTTACACACACACAATTTAATGCAGACCTGCAGGTCGTTTATCCTTGGGTCCCATGTAAGAGTCCCTTAAGCGCAGTAACTCAAGAAGAGTGTACATGTATGGATTTAGATTTCAAAATCATTGTCACCAGACGACCTACAGCGCGTCAAAATCACATCAAGGTCACATGTCTGAAATAGCCTTTATTTAAAAGTCTTTGTTTGAGAATTAAGGCAGCAGGTGAGTAAGGTGAGAGTTGATGGGTTTACTGTTCAGAGTGTCGGTATTAGATTGGCGCTATATAAAGCTCTCCTATCAGTCCGCTGTGGAAAATGGGGCTTCATCTTGTCGTGTGTGTGTGAGTGAGCTTAATCAAGCGTTAACAGTGAGGTTAAATGCTGCTCTCCCACACACCGCCTGTGTTAATAAGCGCTCAGCTGAAAGCATCAGACTCGAATAATTCATCATACAACACACTCACATTGACTGAACTGATAGACGTAGAGGCAGCATCTCTCTCACACTCACTCACACACACACTCATTAATTTTCTCGTGGTTCCTGCATGTCCTACCTTCTGCCTCAGCACACACCACTCAGCAGCCCTCACTGCAGCTGTTCCTCAAAACATAATGATTCAGGTCTATTTATGTTCGTTAAATATTAATCCATCTGATGAATGAGTGTTTTTGTATCTGCTAGAACAGGAAGTTAGCTGGTTCATGAATGTGAATTGTAGGATTAAAAAAAACATGAGGTTAGCTTTAATAAAAAGAAAATGTGATTGTTGATGAATTGCTGTGGTGTAAGAGGAATAAAACACTCCAGGAGTGTAACAGCAACGCCACTGTTGTCCACCATAGTGTTGATTTATTATTCTTTTAAACTATACACACAGGTAATTAGTTGGTTATCCCAAAGTGCTAAATATACAGCAGGAGTGTGTTAGAGATTAGATTGTTGTGTACATTATCACTTAACCAGAATAGAAATTAATAACATCATGTGACCCCTTCAAGCATCTAAATATTAGAAGTGTATTGAAGCTGTTAAATGTGTTCTGACAGCACAGGTGTGTGTGTGTGTGTGTGTGTGTGTAATCATGTTCGGGAGGTTCCAAGGCTCCGGTCCATAGAGCATGCAGTGCTCATAACTCCCCATCTGCTCTCAGCCATTTACATGCCCCATTTTCAGTCCGCTGCAGACGCACCCCTAATGGGAGCTCGTTAGGAGTGCGTCTGAGACACCGAAAATGGGACGGAGAGGAAAAGAGAGAGAGGGACAGAGCGAGAAATTGCTGATGTGGTTTTCTGTGTTCATGCTCCTGATACAGTTGAACATGGCAGACATCTTGCAACACCACATTTCAGTTTTATTCACTGTAGTCTTTGTGTGATGGTGTGAAACAGATCAGGGGCAGTGTGTGTGCTGCGAATATCTCAGCTTACAGACTTGCAGAACGTGTATCTGTGTATGCTTCGATTCTCACATTCCTTTTAATACACACACGATTCTCTCATATTTTTGTTTTTATATAACACACACCAGGGATGCACCGATACCGGTATCGGCCTCGATACCACATTTTCTAAAGTACTCGTTAAAAGTCCC
>JAQQZS010000009.1:26596777-26619013 GCA_030068045.1 Platyallabes tihoni | reverse complement strand
TTGCACGGACAGCTTTATTGCAAATCCTACTTACGACTTCAGACGTATCTCGTGGCTGTCCTCTTTCATTCGGTCTAAAGCCAAAGTGTTGCCAGGTTTTTTACCAACCAAGTTTGTCGACGCCATTATAACGACACAGATCACTTTGCCTGTTCATGCCAGAGTCCTGCGGAAAAAGTGCTACAATTAATTAATTCGTTATGAATTAATTATTTAACAACAACCTCCGCATCGCCCAACCCTACTATCAGTGCAGACCTGCACACACTGTCACATATAGGACCCAAACACGCGCACACCACACACACATCTTCACACCATACACCATCTATCACAAATAGATGCACACTACCAGCATAATCAATGCACACACTCACTCAGTCACACACACAGCATCGCGTTTATACACTCTTGTACACATACTCATACACACATTGCAGACACACACAGACACTGTGCACTGTCAATGCAGACCTGCACACACCGTCCGTATAGGACATATAGGACCGCACACACACACACACACACACACACACACACAGGTTAGAGATGTGGTTACAGCTGAGTGATCTGTCAGTAGTAGAACGCTTACAATGTAATAAATCAGCTTTTGATGGAACAGCGAACTTCTCCTCCTTTATTCTCTCTCTCCTTCTCTCTCTCTTTTGTTCATTTTTTTTTCCCGTTTTACTTTTTTTTTCTTTACACTTATTTTCACTTTCTCTTTTCTCCCGCCTCTCTCTCTCTCTCTCTCTCTCTCTCTCTCTCTCTCTGTGTTTTAGGAAATCTTTCTGCCCTTGAGTCATGAATTTACACAGACATGCTGTGTCTATCCTGTCTATCATTTATATCCCTCTATCTCTCTCTCTCTCTCTCTCTCTCTCTCACACACACACACACACACGCACACGCACTCACACACTCTTGTATCTTTAGGGAGGGGTTATTCCCCCGTTCAAATCAGAAGAGCAGTGCAGATTAGAGCAGTGCGTGTTTGGAATATATTCCGAGGCTTTATGTTCAGTAGAAGGTCAGGGGGACTTTAAATTCCTCTAATTGAATTTTAATTACTTAATTATACATTTAATATTCAAATATATTTGAATATTAATTGGCCTGTTATTCTGCTCTGGCGGAGAGAGATCATCAGCAGTTTGTGTCTCATAGAACATTTCAAAATGTTGAACCACGAGCCTGAGTCTCTTTTCTTTACGTCCCGTCACTTTTCACTTTTTTTTTATTTTTTTTTTTATCACTATAAGACTCGGTGGGAAATGTTGGGATTTGGTTTGAAGTGGTGAAGGACATTATGACATGGTTTTACTGGTTTGACTGAACATTTAGATTTTGACCTTGTGACCTTTGACCTTTTCTGGCAGAAGCTAACAGAAGAGAAGTACGAGGTGGAGTGCAGCGTCCCTGAGGCGGCCATCTTAATTCGCAGTACAGCCGAGCCCAAACTCAGGCTGAAGGTCACGCTCACCTCTCCACTGATCAGAGAGGACGGCGAGACGCCAGAGCAAGGTAACGCCCCCATCCCCCCTCCCCCGCACGCGGAGAGAGAGAGAGAGAGAGGGGGCGCGGTGGTAAACAAAGGTGATGATGAAGATGATGTGAACCAACAAAAAAACGAGATCAGTGTGTGACACACACACACACACACACACACACACACACACACACACACACAAACACACCTGACTCACAGGTCAGAGGAAGTAGATGAATAGTTAAGGGGAAACGTTCTCTTCATCTCTTTTACACTCTAATCCTTTTTATTTCTAATTTATTTTATTCTCTTTCCCTCTATTTTTTTTCCTCTTCATTTCTTTCCTCTGTCTCTCTCTCTTTCTTTCTGTACTGTACACCTCCTCCCTCTTTCTAGGCCACCTTGTTTGCCTGTCTGTCTCTATCTTTCTTTTTTTGTCTGTACCTCTCTCTTTCACTCTCTTTCTCTCTCTGTATCACTCTGTCTGTATTGTATTTGTCTCTCGTTCTCTCTGTATCACACTTTCTCTCCGTCTGTATCTTTCTTTATGTATCTCTTTCTATTTATTTGTTTCTCCTCTCTTATAGCCTTCCGTATGTTCTTTCCTTTTTTCTTTCCTGGTCTGCGTGTACTGTATCTCTCTTTCTCTGCCTGTATATATTTCTTTCTCTTGGGTTAGGACGTACAGCAGTGTGTATCCATATTTAGAGATCAGTCCCTCCACTGCTCAGTTACATCTTTTTGTGCGTGCGTGCGGGAGAGCTGTATCATCTGTCATATTTCTCACTTGGATCAGAGACCTCGTCCCCATGAGGAACGACTTTATCTCTGACTGACTGTCCAGATAAAACTCATCAGAGTCTCTCTCACACACACACATACACATACAGCGAGAAAGTGTGAGAGATGAGCAGATAGAGCTTCCCACACACTCTGAGTGATGTCCGCTCCTACTATAGATGTTTTGAAGGCCACCTGATGTCCACTGATCGCTGATGCAGGTGATAAATCTGCCGCTAACAGGAAGTGCAGGTGATTTTATTGGCCGCAGTCCGACAACACGCCCAAACAGAGCAGCCGCGTTTACCCAAGAGCACTCAGTGAACTCAAAGACTTACCTGCTTCCTCTCCTCCTGAATAAAAAGCGTTTTATCCTGTGTGACGATTCATCCTAATAATCACTACTCATTTCAGCCAGAGTAAATAATCCCGTGTCTTTGGATAATGTAGGACAGGGCGTCTTTACTAAGAGATAGAGAGAAAGTGGAGCAACTTCATTCTTAGAGAGAGAGAGAGAGAGAGAGAGAGAGAGAATAGTAGAGAGATGGAGAATGAAACAGGGATTGAGGGAGTTGTGGATACAGACATCGAAGAGAGAGTGACACTGGCACAGAGATGGAGAGATAGACTATAAGAGATTGAGAGCGGTGGCTGGAGAAAGAGGTTGATGCATAAAGAGACGGAGAGAAAGAAAAGAGACAGAGGTGAAGCGAGAGGTAGAGAGTGAGGTGGGTTGAAAAAGAGGTAGATGGAAAAAAGACAGACAGTGAAAAAGAGATGACAATAGAGATCGGAAGGGAGGAATGATATTGAGAGGATGGAGAGATTGTTATTGAGACGGAGGAAGAGACACACAAGTGGAGAAAGAGACAGACAAGTGGAGAGAGGGATAGACGGGGGTAAATGTGGAAAATTTGGGAGTGTGACAGCATGGTGGAGAGAGAGACATGGAGAAATGTAAAGAGAGAAAGACATGGATACATGTAGAGAGCCCAAGAGATGAATGTACAGACGGACGGACGGACAGATGGAGGGGTTTGTGTGTGAGGCTGTAGTTAAGCAGGCCTCAGCTGTGCTGCTCTGATTAAATCCCGTGCAGGAAAGTGAAATGGAGACGAGCACTCTTATCATCAGCGTCTGATCTCCATACAGAGCGTCGCGATTAATCTCCTGCACTCGTTTTTTTTCTTCTTTCTCTCTCTCTCCACCAAGTCCTTAAAGATTTACTTTTATTCTTTTAAGTATCTCTTTATTGCCTTTAATACATATGTGCTATAACAACGCCACATCCTCAGGGAGCTATGAGGACCACCAGTGCACTCTAAAATGGGGCGTGTGTGTGTGTGTGCACGTGTGTGTTTCTTTCTCACAGATATAATTGTGCTAACACCGCCCACTGCATGTGTACATTTACTCCACTGTAGATCCGAGCACTGATTCGCTAAAGGTCTTAGCACTTGCAGATCTCAGTCGATCTGAGCCTGATGCTTCGCTCCATCAGGCCACGCCCACTCCTTCCTGACCGCTTAAAGAGTTTCAACACGAAACTCAGCATGGGCATGCTAAGACCGGTTAGCAAATCCCGCCCACTTCCCCACCCAGTTTCCAGCCAGCCAATGAGATGGCGTTGAACTGACCGATCCCAAGCCTGAGTTTTATGTTTTGCCTCTCCAGGATTACTTTGGTCAAGCTTTCATTGATTTAGAGATGGATTCTACATATAGATTTCGACTTTTTTATCTGCTGGTTATTTTCTCATATGATCAAGTTGGACTTTATAACAAACCAGGTGTACGAGATTGAAGCATCAGACGTCTAAACGTAGCTTATTAACTTGTACCAAAGAGTTTAATGTGCTGAAATTTATTCCATTTTACTTAGTGTTTTCTCATACCTCCAAGTTCCTGATCATGAGAAGCTTATCCTTACGCTATGCTTATTCTATCTTTTCAAAACTCTCCTTCTTTTAAAATACAAAGTAAATAACTAAATAAACAATTAACTTGTGCAGTGCAGCAAATTGTGAGAGGATGTGAGCAGTGTGTCATGGATAAAGTACATTTTTAATCACTAGATCTTATTGAAAAATTCCCTTGAGCTTGTACTGATTAAGCCATCTCTACCAATCGGTTGAGGTAGGATAAAAAATTAATAAAATCACTAGATGTTGCTGTTGGTGTTTTAAAATAGTATGCTGTTTCAGTTGCTTCATACTGTAGCATACTCTGAGGAATAAAAAGTTAGCATTTTATGTGACTTTTCCTGATTTTATTTGGTATTTGTAAATGTATTGATACTTTAAACATGAAGTCACATCTCAACCATTTGTAAGAAGACCTTATTAGTTATTATTGCCCCAACAGAAAAAAAGAAATTTGCTATTTCTTGGTGAGTAGGATGTTAAAGGGTTATCACCCTTTAACCCTTGTTATGTTTAACACTTGTGATCGCACCGGGATGTGACCCTGGCTATCTGCATTTAAGTCAGCGATGCTAATGGCTAATATTTGTGATGTGTCACATGTCAGAGTTTGAGCCTCATTCTCTGCAATGTTTCTCATCTGCATGAATCTGTTTGTCCACTGGACAAAGCTGTGTGATCACTACACAGGATCTCGGCGAATCGAGCTGTAACAGTGTTGATATTCAAATAGAGCAAAAGATAAAGAGGAAAACAGTAGTGTGCTTGAACATGGCCAGATCAGACTAAATATTAAACTAGATGAAGAAAAAAAAAAAGAGAGGGAGAGTCTGTGCCTCTGTCCATGTTAAATAAACGTTTCCTAATAGAAACTTTCTCAGTATCAAAGATGAAACGCGTCTCTTTGTTATATAATGGAGTATTTTAATCTGAGCAAGTTGTACAAGACCCTGTGAACGAGCTGTTATTATGAAAATGGTAACGATTTGTGCTGCTGTCGTAAATATTTCAATTTGTGCTGCTGTAGAGAATGAATCAACAGTTTAAAAATTTTTTTTATCTGTGACCCAGATAGCAACAGTAACCAAATGAGGGGCGTGGCTTAAGATTGGTCAGTTCTCATCTCATTCGGATGCGCTGGACTTCGGGCACTCGGCATCGAACCTCCCCCTCCGAACCTTAACTGAGCCATCGTGTGTACGTGTGTATGCATATGTGCGTGCGCGAGTGTGTATGCCTGTGTGATTTGATTTCTTGTCCCGTTCTTCTCGCCGATAGAGAGCGCTGTTGAGGCGAGCGAGCCGTCGGACCTGCTGGATAGACAGAGGTGCCTGGTGGCGCTGGCCTCTCTGCGACATGCTAAATGGTTCCAGGTTGGCGCTCTCTTTCTCTCATTGTTATTGTAGCCTTATGAGCTTCACTTAAAAACAATTATAAAAAGATAGCGTATATCTATATAACCTTACAACATACAGTGCTGTTATTATCGTAAGGCTAAAAAAGCAATTGTTACACACTTTTTTTTTTTTTTTTGCCTTGTTTGTTTATTTTGTGTAACCTGCTTGTTTGTCATTAAAAAATTGTCAAGTGCTTTTACCTGGACGACTCCTCCTCCTCCTCCTTCCCCCTCACCCGAACCCATAACATACTGGACCTCTGATCACACAGAGATCCATGTTCTCACACTCTCACACACTCGCACACACTAACCGAGAGCAGAGTAAGATTGAAGTTACGATTTGTGTTGCAAGTGCCGTTAGCGTCGTTAGCTCACGTCGATACACCTGTATTTCAGGCGAGAGTAAACGGCTTAAAATCAGGAGTGATAGTTTTACGGATTCTGAGGGACATGTGCAACCGAGCGCCGGCCTGGGAACCTCTCAAAGGATGGGTGAGTGAGTAGACTGTCTCTAACCACCGCTTTTACTAGATTTTTATATCTCGCATCTTTGATTTTATTGTACATTTTCAGTAGATGAAAGGTTGAGCGTTTAATGTTTAACAATCACACTTTTGGCTGGCGTAAATAGATATTTGTTTTTATTGACTCACTTTTACGCACTTGTTAGCTCCAAAACATATTTATTTTATAAACAGTATACACTGCCTGGCCATAAGGTTGCTGTAATGATTAATGTGTTTCAGCTGTAATATTTCTTTCAACTCTACCTGATGCAGTGAGGAGCTTCTCATTTCTTAAACAACTATGTGGGAAGGCGTATCTCATGCTCAAGGAGAAGATATTACTGTCCTTCAGGTGGTACAAATGGTTACTGATCAGGAAGGTCAAGGGTTCAAGAACCAGCAATGCCAAGCGGCCTCTGTTGTGGCCTTGGGCAAAGCTCTTAAAACCTGAGAAACACTGAGGCCATCACTGATTTAAACTTTCTTAAAAAAAATAATAAATAAAGGAAAATTAAATTTGTCTTTTAGTAACATCGTGGAAGTTTAATACGAAGTTGTTGGTTGTACCATGATATCAGGTTTTGGATAAACTCTCTCGCTATTGCAGTAATTGTGGCCAGGCTGATGAATACATTTAGCTATTCAGCTAATTACTGTATACGCTAACACAAATGCCTTGCTAGCTAGCTGTTTGTTAATTACTTAATAATTAGTTCGATATCTATCTATCTATCTATAGCTAACTGTGTTTATTCTGCTGGATTGTATTTATGTTTGAGCACAAACTGATAACTCTTGCTGGATTATGTGAAAAGTTAGATGTTTATCTGCAAGGCTAATGTTCACTTTTTTAATGATTGTTTTCCGTCACCAAGCTCTCGCATTGTTGACTAGCAGCGTGTGTGTGTGTGTGTGATCTAATAATAAACGGTTTGGGTGGCTGTCAAGTGTTTTAAGGCATAAACATGACAGACTGAAATTTACCAGTTGGCCCTCGAGGTGGTTAGAGTTGAATGCAGATGCTGTTTGTTTGTTTATTTAATTTCATTCCAATGTTCAGGGTTAGTCAGTTAACGTTAGACATTCCGATAGCCATCAGAACTTGTCATGAAGTAAAGACTGAAGATTACTGTGCCAAACCCTGTTCGCTCACTTTAGAGATAAACTCAACTCCAGTCAAAATCTAACACATCAGATGTAACTGATGATCTGAATAAGATGTTTGATCAGGGTTTAAACCAGGGCTGGATGATTTGAATTTGATTTGGAAAACAATGTATTGTAATTATTTCGACACATTTACGATTTCTATTTAAACTGCAATATTGAAGTATTATAAATGTAAAGCTCCTTTGCGACAATGACGATTGTTAAAAGCATTATACAATTAAAATTTTAATTGAAATAAATTCTGCTCTTTTAATACAGCTTCCAAACTGAGATATGTGACAAAAGTATTTCACTGTTCTGTAAAGGACATGTGACAAATAATTGAATCTTAATCTCTGTTAAGCAAAGACAACAACTAGGAAGATTTAGCTGAAAAGACTTTTAACATAGTTAATGAAGAGGGGTAAGAAGAGAGAGTTGTAGCATAGTTGATGACATCATGAAGAGGGGTAAGAAGAGAAGCGCTTGAAGCGTCCATCATGTATCTGTACAAGCCTCTGGAGACCTGACTTATGATCTGGGGTTGCTTCAGTTGCTCAGGTCTAGACTCAGCATCATTATATGGCAATAAAATGAAGTCAGACCTTAACCCCAGTCTTTAGGACTTCCTGGATGAGACTTTTCAGAGTAGGTCGACTCTCTTGGTAGCAAAAAATGAAAAACTCTGCACAGACATGTTGTGATGTTGAATAAGGTTGATGAAAAAAGACCACAGTGAACGTACTCTGTTGGCGATCCAAGGAAATATTATTGTGCGATATGTTTTTGGCCAGGCGATGTATAAATATTATATATGTAAACAGTTATAACTCAACATGTTGGCTAAACATCTCTAGCAAATAATCATCCTAGCCCTGACTATTCTCACTTTTTCTCTTTTCTTTCCTGTCGTTAGCCGCTGGAGCTGCTGTGTGAGAAGGCCATTGCGACGTGTAACCGGCCACAGGGAGCGGGAGAGGCTCTGCGCAGGGTCATGGAGTGTCTCGCCTCCGGGATCCTGCTCCCAGGTACAGGGATTACACAGAGAGACAAAAACAGCACAGGGGTAACAAACAACAGCGAGATTATTTTTGTTCTTCAGATTGTGCTGTTTCACAGGTCCTCCATTTTATTATCCTAAAATAACCTTATCATTGCTCTGTTAGCGCGTGAACAAACCGACCGACAAGTCTGCGTAGAGGCGACACTTATTTATGGCTTTATATAATATATAATCCTTGTCATGGAACAAGAAACGTCTCTGAGAACAAAATCGTCTGGAGAAAAAAAAAAAAAAAAAAAGATAAAAACGTTGATATGGCTTGGTGTTAACTAGAGCTGGTTTCATCTGTCCCCAGTTTAACCAGTTTATGCAAACTCCTTCCATGCTGTCATGTGGTTATAATTAATTAATAGTGAAAGATGCACATGTTAATATTTAATCCACTCTACATCAGCCTTACTTGAGCTTGTTTAGCTGAGCAGGGAGTGGTGTGATGCGTGATTTCCTGTACATGGCCACAGCGAGGGTCATAGGGGTCATCTGACGAAGATTAATATACAAGATAACGTAGGTTTATTACACACAGGGTAAATGTCTGTCAGTGAAACAAGGTTGTGATATCGTTGTAAAAGTAATAATAGGATTAATAACATGGGTCACTGTTTTAACACTGATTTAACATTGCACATGTGAGTAATGTACAGCCAGAAGATTTAAATTCAGCCTGCGAGAGCCAACGCATCAGTCTGTCAAATTTCAAGTTTGACTCCTAAAGCGTGAGAGCGTCTGACGAGCTCTGACTTTTAAAAGTGTAAACCAATCTAGAAGTCTTGTACATGAAACAATGCTTTCTGTAGGTTTGGAGGATGCCCAAACAAAGCTGGTTTGTGTCTGTGATGGATGGAGATGGATGGAGAATGTGAATCTCTGAATGTGATTCACAGGAGCGTTATTCTGGCACACGGTTTCAGTCTTTAGGGATATCTGATTTTGGTCTATAAGTAAAACAAAATGAGGAGCTTGTGAGTTTTAATTATGAAGTGGGGTCGTGACTCCTGGTTCGGGAACCCCTGGGTCATGGCCGTACCCATTGTTGAGATCAAAGAAGGCCGGATTTCAGGATTTCTTTTTAATGCGTATATAATAAATGTCGGGAAATAATTGCCTGAAAATAATTCTACTCCCGTAGTACAGCAGGAATTTCTCATCTGATCGCCTTCATTGCTTTAATGTAGATGATGTCGCGTCTCAAACTTGTGATGCAATACAACATAACATACCCCCACAGACCGCTTTAATGGGAACACCTGTACACCTGCTATATACAGCCTATGCAGTTATCTTATCAACCAATCATGTAACAGCAGCACTGACCCAGTGCATAAAATCACACAGGTGCAGCTCAAGATCTCCGCTCAGTTTCCCTTGGGTTTAACCGTCCGGTCGCTGGTACCAGATGAGTCGGTGCGAGTGTTTTAGAACCTGCTGATCTCCTGGAGTTTTCTACACCGTGATCTCTAGAGGTCATACAGAAGGGGTGAAAACCAACGGGTCTGTCGGCCAGTTTGGTTTTAAAGCTGTCATGAAGTGTATAATAACTTGTATAATCACTGTTTTACACCCGCTGGAAGCAGAAAGATGTTTCCGTGTGTTTACTGATATGGTTTAAGCCGTCGTCATACAATTCCTGCCATTCAAATTTTATTTGTCACATACACAGTCATACACAGTACGATATTCAGTGAAATGCTTAGACGACCGCCAGTGACCTTAAAATAAAAGACTATTATTAGGAAATGAATATGAAAAAGAAAATAGAAGTAAATTTTACTAAGAGAGAGTTAAATATTTGTACAATACAAAATATACAATGCATATGAAAAATATAAAAAAAAAATAAGAAAAACCTAGCTGTACAATATAGAAAAATATAGAATTATGGCCTTTTTATATGGGAATGAAGTTGTATATAAATAAAAATATCCAGGGAGTGTTCAAAAGTCTTAAGAAGCACATGTACATTCACAATTGTTCAAACCCTGTGCGAGTCCCTGGTCTGACTTACAGGAACAACCACACAGCTCTGACAGCCAGTGTGACCTAGCGGTGTACGTCAGCATGCTAACACGATAACGTCCAACATTTTCCTTCATTCATTATTAGCGCTGTTTGTTTGACCTCCATGTAAGAAGAGTGTTCCTCGTCCTCAGGTGGACCGGGGCTGCATGACCCATGCGAGAAGGAGCCGAGGGACACGCTGGCGGCCATGACGGACGAGCAGGCCGAGGCCATCACGTACAGCGCGCAGGTGACCTCACACTCGCCTCACAACTGGTATCTGATGGCGTGAGAGCCGATTCAACCTCGAGTCTTTCCCTGATCATGAATTATAAATCAGAGGGACGGGCAAGGACAGGACGCAGCACAGTGGAGATCCTTCACCATGGCTCAGATTACTGAGCTGTGTGTGTGTGTGTGTGTGTGTGAACTGTGAGATTAACTAGAGAATAGGGTAAAGAGAGAGAATGAGTCTTACAGGCTTATCTTATCTACTGTCTTCACATTACTGCCATCTGACACACAGGCACACACAGCGGCTTTATCTGCTCCACGCACACACACACCTTTAGCTGCAGCTTCTTCAAGGCCAGATTTCTAATGTACGTGGGAAAATGGTTCTACTAAAACCTGTTTTGTGTGTGTTTTTGTGTGTGTGCTTGCATGCACACTCGCGCCATGATTAAAAGAGGTCTCTTGACTGAAAGCGGGTGAAAATGATAATAGAATGCTTAATTGCATTGCAGGACATTTTCGGGGACTTTGACTTTCTCCCCCCTCCTGCTCCTCCTTTTCCTCAGCTCACTGTGTAAACGTGACCACGGCGCATCTCTACATCACGTACATCTAAGATATATAATATAAAATAATAATAATAATAATAATCGGGGATTAGTGATACTGATGTGAGTTTCAGGTATCTGTCTGATACTGTGCTCTGAGTGCGATCAGGTTGTTGCTAGGGTATTACTGTGTAGTTGTGTAGTGTCTAGCGTGTTGCTACATCATTGCTAGGTTGTTATTAATTGTTTTTTTTGTAATGTTTAGGGTGATTTTTAGTAGTGTCTAGGGCGTCTGGTTGCTAGGGTCTCGCTATGTCGTGTCTAAGGTGTTTCTAGGTAGTGCCTAGGGTGTTGCCAAGTGGTTGCTAGCGTGATTCTTAGTAGTGCCTAGGATGTTGTTCCTAGGATTTTCCAGTTTCCAGCCGGTTGCTAGGCAGTTGAAAGCTGGTTGCGATGTAATAGTGGCTGTTAAACGGTTGCTGGATGGCTGCGATGGCTGGTTTCATAGACTGCTGTTACAGTATTTCAGTTGTTGCTAGATGTTTGCTAAATCGTTGTTCGTGTGTAGCTAGATATTTTCTCTATGGTGCTGCCGGGTGGTTGCCAGGTTGTCCCAAGTAATTACTGGAGCCTGGATTAGGTTGTGGTTGCTTGGGTGGTTAGTTGTTTGCCATGCAGTCTCAGGAGATTGCTAGCGTGTTAAAAGGTGGTTGCTATGTGGTCAGTGTGATTGGTAGTTTGATAGGGGGTTCCTCGACAGGGTGTTGATCAGGATTCTAGGATGCGGTTAGGATTACTGACTTGCTTGCTGGTATCATTGCTGTCACGTTCCACGGAGGTGCTGGGATGGGCGGAGCCATGAGCTTTCAGTTGTTCTCGGTATATCCGAGTTAGCCGCACTGCTACACTGAAAGTGTAATGCTGATGTTTCCCGGGAAACCCGTTTCCCTGTGGGATCTGCAGCTCTGCCAGGTTACAGAGTTCTGTGGAAAGAATGAGGAGGAGAGTGATAAAGCGCCTTCCTGTAATTCATGTGAGACTCTTAACTGTGCTGCAGCGCTGAGGGGGTCACGCTGCACCTGCATGAGCCCTTAATGACCACTAACAAACCTACGGAATCGTCAGCCTGGTTTTGTAGGCTGATGTCATGTGACCTACAGAACAGGTCATCATCATGAGATTTTAAAGCGCGCTTAAAAGTTTTGTCACAGCCTTGCGTGTGTGTGTGTGTGTGTGTGTGTGTGTGTGTAAGCTCGGGCAGCTCTGTCAGCACCGCCCCTACATCAGGCTTTAATGAAAATAAAGAAGCAGTAATAAGAGAGTGGTCTAACTCTGAGACAGGGCGATCTTGCTCTCTTCTCGCTATTCTAACGCAGAAATTCGCACCGCCAGCAAACACTCCACATTCCTGATGCTACAAAATGCTAATTTGGGTTTTCAGAAAGCATGCAGCTTGCTAACTCGTTAGTTAATGTCACAGCGGCCAGGTTTAATAAGCAGCGTGCCCTTTCAGAGCACGTTATCGTGACGTGTTGAAGTGCGTGTGAGCAGTTGTTCAGGAATTTCTTTAGTCACAACAGGATAATTACTGAGGGTCTGAGTTTTTTTTTCCCCTCTGTAATTTCGTTAATTGTTATAATTACAGTAATCGATGGTAAAAATAGCTACCTGCAGACTTGAGGAGAGATGGGTGTGTGCGCGTGTGTGTGTGTGTGAGAGAAAGTGAGAATCGGATCATGTGCACAGGCGCTGATCTGAAAGATTCGAAAGCACAAAGCGTACTGTCTGTCTGTCTGGTGATTGAGCCATTAGCTTTGTGTGTGCGCGTGTGTGTGTGATCGCGTCCCTCCTCACTGCTCGGTTTTTTAATTAATTAATGAGCTCTTGAGGTATGCAGCTTGATTGCTCTTCACTTACATTGATTTATTAGCAAACTCCTTCAGTCGTCTAGCTACCAGGAGCATTCTCGTAGTACAGGAGACTTTAAAATCTTCACTGCTACTGAGGTACTAAAAAGCCACGCCCCCTTTATGAGTAACAGACACAGTACAAAGGCCACGCCTTCTTCGTTGAGTGATTCAACACCTACTTTGCCTGATTGATATGGAGACCATAGAGCCATGCCTCCTTCAATGCTAATGATAAGCATAAAGGCCACACCTCCTTTAGTGATGACATCCATAGAGCGACACCTCCTTTAGCGCTAAATAAAACGCTGTACTTTCTTCTGCAGTGTTAAAGTGTGCAGTGTGTATGTGTGTGTGTGCTGCACATTTTATCCATCCGTGCTGCAACGCAGCTTCAGAGGAGTGGAAGATGAATACATTAATGCGTGAAGTGTCAGGGTTCTTTCTCTCGAACACTGTTCTGCCATTTATCATCTCTGAAAGGATCTGAGCCCCTGCCTGTTCTCTTAATGGGGCTCTCTGGCAAAAATCCATCAGTGCTGCGTTTCGGCTTTTCCCCCTGAAACTCCGAGTGATCACACTGCTGTTGCTAAGCAGTCGGAGTGACCACGGGGTCACGGCTCAGCTCTAAGAGTTTCATTAACGGGAAGAGTAACGCAGCGGCGGTGAGTAACAGGAAGTGTGTGTGGCTGTTATTACACCTCGTGTAGCGCAGCATCGTTCTGGGACTGACCTGTCAATTTACTGTGGATTGCACACACACACAGGGTTATCAAGCTGGTCTTGTGTGTGTGTTGCAGCAAGCTCTCCGGCTGATGGCTTTCGGTCAGATCTACAAGGTCTTGGAGATGGATCCACTTCCCTACAACAAACCCTCATCAAAATACCCCTGGTCAGATAAAGAAGGTGTGTGAGCACGCGTGTGTGCGTGTGTCTCTTTCTCTTTTTCCCCCCCCCGTTACCCTCTTACCCTGTCTCTCTCCCCTGATTTCTGTCTCTGTCTTCATCTTTCCTTATCTCTATCTCTTTATCCCTGTCTGTCTCTTCACCCTCTCTTTCTCCCCCTCTCACGCTCCACCCCCCCCCCTTCACTAAAGTATTGATTCTTGCATTAAAAATAAAACCCACGTGGTGAAGCTGTGTTTAAAACGTATTAACGCTGGTGATGTTAATCAGGTTTGGGGTTGAAGAGGCCTTACGATGACGGGCTGATGGACGACAAAGACCTCATCAAGAAAATGAAACGCAACCTGAGAAAAGGTGACACACAGACACACACATACACACACACACACACACAGGATTTAAAAAATAGTACATACCACATGTCTTCCAGAGTATTATTATCTTTGTCTAGCTATGTTTTCCACTGGTCTCCTCTCTCCCTCTGGTTTATTAATTTGTTTGAGGAAGAAAACAAACTTTTTTTTTTTTTTGTCCTTTACATAATGTTTTTCTCCTTTTTTTTTTTATTTTTTATCATTCTGCCTGTGTGTTTCTGTTTGTTTATAGTGTGCTACTCTTTTCCATGCTGTTCTCTCCGCCTTCCTGAGCTCCTAATTTCCGATGTTTCTTACAGAGGACACACACGGCGAGTCGATGCCATTGATTAGTAAATTTTCAGTACAACAGTCCCACCCCTAACGGCTTCAGCCAATCAGCTTACAGGGGAGCCGAGGTTAGCCATTAGGCACATAGCAGATTGTGTCAGATACACACAGTGTCTGAATGTCAGCCGAAATCAAACACACAGGGAAAGAGAGATATTCCTCATCGTCATTTGTAAGATTATGATGCTACATTTAAAGGGCTTCTCAGCAATCATAAGAAACTAAATCTCTCTTTCCATTTTTTTTATTCTGTTTCCTTTTCTCTCTCTCTCTCCCTCTCTCTCTCTTTCTTTCTTTTCATCTCTCAGTTTTAGACAGTAAAGCAATAGACTCCAACCAGCCCATGAACGCGCTCATGCGGCTGAATCAGATCCGCCCGGGCCTGCAGTACAAGCTCCTGTCCCAGTCCGGCCCGGTTCACGCTCCCGTCTTCACCATGTCCGTGGACGTGGACGGAACCGTCTACGAAGCCTCGGGCTCTTCCAAGAAAACGGCCAAGCTGCATGTAGCCGTCAAGGTAACGCTCTCGCAACGTATACAGTTGAATGCAAAAGTTTACGCACCCTTACAAAACAGTGACCTCTGTTTAGGTTAACAAAGATGATCAAATACAGGGTGTTTCCAAGTTTTATTCTGCTTTTTTTTAATTTATTTATTTTTTTTATTATAAGTAATCAGGCATCACTGCTGTAATGTACCGTTACAATAAGGGGAAAAAAATCCTCTACACTCGCCTTCCTGCCAGAGCTCCATTAACTTTTACAGATCTCCGCTGGACCTCCGTGCAGATCAATAAAGATAACCGCTGAAGTTCTCCTCGTTAAAACCGAACCCTGTCTGTGTTGCCATAGAAATGAAACAAAGCGGATTAGTCACGTAACAGTAACACACTACTGACCGCAGAGATATAGCAGAGTCTACCAATAAACTGCAGCTGTGACCGTGCAGTATGTATACACACACGCGCACACACTTTCCATGAGCATGGTAATGCTGGGGTCAGAATCTGTGCTGTTCCAGGCTGATTGTGAATAAAGCGACTTTGGAGAAGTGAGCCGGTCTAATCCTCTTTCCTCCAGAGCAAAGCCATAAAAGGAACCAGTATGGGCGCACACACAAACGTGTATACACACATACACACGTACGTGATTCAGCTAGAAAAGGAAGCAGAGAATTGAATCACAGGACAGAATAACACTTTCTGACTTAATCCCATTCGGCCTGGGAAAAGTGTGTGCTCTTTAAAAGTGTTGCAGAAACGACCTTAACCCTGATCCCTGAAATCCTCAACATCATCACAAACTCATATTTACTTTATACTGAAAAGTTTTTTTTTTTTTTTTTTTTTTTTTAATTCTGCTTTTAAACTGTGTGCTGCTGCTGTAGTAAAGTTAAAGAACGACACCTCACGCTTTTTATCCGCTTTATCTTCAGTGACGTTCACACTGAGTCAGTGTGTTGGATGATTCTATAGAAACTATTTGATGTTGCTTGCGAATGGTGCAACAGAAAAGCGTTCACCCCATCATCTCGAGCTCAGAGCATAAGGATGCCACATCCGTCTGTGGTTTTGAGTCCAAGGGAGTAAATTCCAGACTCGGGCACACTCGGTATGTCCACATGTACAGGTAATTGGAGTTATGGTTAGACCTGCTCCTGTCTCAGTATACGAGCACTTTTTTTGTACAGATGAGCTGCACGCTATCCATGTCTTTATGGTGTTATGTGAAGGCAGACGACACCGCCGTATTGTTGGCGACTCCTTCTTCTGCTCTTATGCATTTTGTTCAACGTTTGGGTCAAAGCCTGGAACGGGAACTGTGGAGCGTTTGGAGAGCACCTAGGCTGATTCCTGTGTCTCACTGAGGTATATGTGCAGGAGTAGCTCAGGTCTGGGTGTGATTGTCTGACTTCAGAAAGTTCATCAACAAATCCCAAACACAATCCAGTTGTTGCAGTCTTATAAAGAACTGTGCACACACACAAACGTCTTTCCTGCGATGCGGTGTTCGTCGTTCCTTGTGCTGATTTGTAAGTTGACATACCGTCGTTTCCCACCGTGGAACACTCGGTGTGGAGAGTAGTGCAAAAAAGAAAAAGTGGTGTAAAACAGGAAAGAACTGCTGGTCTGGCAGACTGCCCTAAGTTGAGGGTTTTTTTGTTGTTTTTTTTTCCTCCCTTGTTGTAGGTGGAGAATTACACGTTACAACTTTGTCTCACAGCACGAGAGACAAAAACAGGAATTGTTCTTATTGATTTTTTTTTTAAATCAATTTTTCCCACTGCTTTTCCAGTAAAAGTGATTCCAGTTATTTTTCACTTCCCTGCAGTGTATTTCTGTGCACTCCTTACAGATGGAGTCGTTTAGTGTACACCTTTTAGCTATTTATATGAAACCTTACTTGCCCTAACTATTATTCTGTGCAAGACAAGTTTGATTTGTACTTTTAAACTCAAGCCTTTTGTTCTATATATTTATGATTAGAGCAGAAAAGCATGTTGTAGTGCATTCATCTTTAATGCAAAACTCCACAGAGATCTTGCTATTGATTTTTAGAATTAAATAAATCATTTGCTGCTTTGCCAGAGCTTTAATGACTGAGAGCTCCTCTTCATAAGCGCAGCCTCTGCCCAGTTTGTGGTTCTGTTTTTAATGCTAATGTGATAGATTCATTGATTAAGTTTGTTTTTAAGTAAATCTCGGGCAGAGGACGGCTTCAGAGTGGCGCAGTGTTAGTGCTCGCCCTATCATCCGGAGATCGCTGGTTCGGTTCCCGGGTGATGCTGTAACCTCTCACAGCCGGAGGTGTCGAGAGAGCTGATTGGCCGAGCTCTCTCAGCGGGGAGGGATGGAGAGGTACTTAGTGCTCTCACATTAATCACGGCTCTACGCCATTCGTGGCGTCTGTGAGCTCGTGCACGCAGAGGGAGCGGATAGTGCTGTCCTCCGAGTGCGTTACGCCGCCCCCAATGGTGCATGCGAGCGGTTAAAAAAAAAAAAAAAAAAAAAAGTGGTCGGCTGGTGTCACGTGGTTCGGAGAAAACAGGTGACAGCCCTCGGCCCTCCTGACTGAATGGTAGTAAGTAGCCTTAATGTGGGAGCCCCCCCTAGTGGCGGGAGGACATGACTAGATTGAGAAGAAAAATCGTGGGGAAAAAAAAAAATCTCGAGCAGAGCGAGTTTTATCTTCTCTAAGGTTGTTGCTGTACAGTGTTAAAAAATGTTAAATCACAATTTTTTCTACGATGGTAGACATTCGTGTGCCGATGTAAATATTACTGCTGCTATTGTCTCAACTTCTTATCTTTAAATGAGTCAGACTATAATGTAGACGTATTGAGTTCAGATCAGTGTGTGTGGAATTGCTATTACTTTTACTATTTAAACATGGATCTAGTTTTTACTGTTGATTTTTTTTTTTTTTTATAACCATGCAACTTCGCCAAGCGTTTAAGTCATCTTCATTCATGATTTATTTATTTATTTATTTTCCCCCCCAGACCACATTTCCTGCACAAAGTTGACAGTTCAGCTCCATCCTCCCAGGTTTTGATAGTGTTGTTAATAATACATTCTTTGAAAAAAAAAAAAAAAGAAAAGAAAAGATTCCCCAGGAATAAACATTTGGATTCGATAGGTCACACGCAGGACATTTCAGGAACCGTGTTTTTATAATGTAAGCAGTCAGGAGGAAATCGTAAATTACTGCCTGCTTCATTGTTTAAACAGATAATGTGTGTGTACTTGTGTAAAGACTGAATGTGTATGTGTGTTTGGAGTTATGTGAAAGTGTACTACAATTGTGTATGTGATGTAGAGGAGGATGATGATGGGGTTGTGTGTGTGTGTGTGATTGGCAGGTGCTGCAGGCGATGGGTTACCCAACAGGCTTTGACACAGACCTGGACTCCATGAGCGCAGACGAGAAGTCAGATAACGAGGGCAAGAGCGAGACGTCGACACACTTGAGCAATAACACATCACACTCCACAGACAGCTCCAACACATTGGAGGTATACACACGCAAACACACACAAACAGATGCTTCCTGTTTCTAACCATAATCCCACAGTGTGTTTCATAGGGTTTACATTTTGGTGACAGTGTACCCTAGTGGTGCACACTAACCCGACACAGACCTCCACTCAGGTTCTCTGTTTTGTAAAGCTGCTTTCTATTTTTAATGAATTTGTTTGGAAACTAAGAGTAAAGCAGAATATACTAATATACTGTGAGAGTTTATTATACAGTGAATTTACAGAGAGAGAGAGAGAGAGAGAGAGAGAGAAAGCGGCTAGTGTGAGTTGCTCAGAGTCGTTCTTCATTCAGGTGAAAAAACACTCGGCAAATCGCACTTGGGTCCAAGAACATTATCCCCTCTGGTGAACTCTAATGAGAAAGCGATCCAACAGAAGTTCTGGAGATTCTGACCGACACACAAAACAAAAAGAAAAAATAAACATCGACATGATACACAAAGGGTTGTCACACCATCTCTGTGTAAATCATTTTTTAGTGTTATTCTTTAGATTTTTTGTATTCAATAAGAAACGATTGAATTCGAGCACAGACAAAAGGAAGTGAAAGACAAAAACAAAGTAATGAGGTTGTACTTGTGATATTTTTGGCATTTCTGTCCACATGCAGTGTGGAGAAACACACAGACTCTATGAACACAGTAGTAGGTGTGAAAATCTCACTTTCGTCCTGACAGTATGCCTGAGCTGCTCTGCTGATTTCACTGAGCTGTAAGGAAAAGCATTAATACTGTATGCTCTCTTGTCATAATTAGGTATTATCACAGTATTATTTGGGAATGTTTTAAAAACTAAGAAAACAGTGTCATATTGCTTACATGTAGAAATCTACATTGAAATCTGCACTCCAAAGCATCTTGGAGCTCCTGATCTGTTATTTATAGTCATTGTTCTACTGTATGAGAAGCTATAAAAAAGAAGCTGTGTGTGTAGGTGCGAACTCAGGGTCCTATTCTGACGGCGAGCGGTAAGAACCCAGTGATGGAGCTGAACGAGAAACGGCGAGGCCTCAAATACGAGCTGATCTCCGAGAGCGGCGGCAGCCACGACAAACGCTTCGTCATGGAGGTGAGTCACATCACACCCCTGTCTCTGAGAGCTCGGTGTGTTTTTCTGTTTGTGAAGAATCCAATCTAAGGTCTGTCTTTTATTTATTTATCTCTCTCTCTCTCGTATCAGGTGGAAGTCGACGGACAGAAGTTCCGAGGCGCGGGGCCTAATAAGAAAGTAGCTAAAGCTAGCGCCGCCCTCGCTGCTCTGGAGAAACTGTTCTCGGGACCCAACGCTGCCGGAAACAAGAAGAAAAAAATCCTCCCTCAGGTCAGTAATCATCATCATCGATAATCAATAAACACCACTCTGATCCTCTGGAGGCTGAACCAGACTTGGCTCAGCTCTCTTGAGTAACCTGATCATCCTGAAAGGTCTCTACATCCATCATCGGTACTCTGACCTTCCAACGTACAGCTCCACTTCCTGTAAACGTGTACGAACCCTGACCGGTTTATTAGAGCACAGCAGAACAGGAAGTGATGACGGAGGCAGTTTAAAAAAGTAAACTAAAGAGTACTCCAGTCCGAAGTGCAGTGCTTCATTTTAAAGAAACGTTTTATCTTTATTATTATGAAATCTAACGTTTTATGCATTTGTGATATTAATTGTATTGATTTTGCTAACACTTAAATTTTTTTTAAGAATGTCGAACTTACCTGAATACCTTCCTGAGTCAGTGTGTGTTTATACAGTGTATACAGTGTGTTATTCAGTGTGTGTGTGTGTGTGTGTGTGTGTGTGTAGAATAAAGGAGCGATTGCTGCCGCCGCCGCTGCCGCCTCTGCTGTCGCGGCTCAGGCCGCTCGAGGAAGAGGAAGAGCAGCACTTGCACGAGGCGCCTTCGTCAGCGCTGCCGCTCCAAGCTACGTCACACCAGGTGGGGGTGTAACGGAGCAGAGTCACTGTTACCACCTTGTTGTGATTATTTACCTAAAACAGCGCTGTATTCATTTTTACACCTTAATTACAAATGTTTTATTCCTTTTGCACCAAAGCAACGTCAATACATGTCTTATTTATTTTAAAAAATTACATTTTCTTTTTGCAGAACATAATTTCAGTTCTCACTTCTAACCTGTATTAGTACTAACCTGATGTACTGTCAGAGCTGCTGTTATAGAGAATTAATTAATTAAATTTTTTTTTTACCATTGTCTAACAGTGTGTGTAAAATGGTCTCCCCGCAGGTTTCGGAAGCCCGTACGGCTACAGCGCTGCAGCCGCTGCTCCAGCATACGGTACGTACCCCAGCCCATACCTTTTCCCCCACCCTCCCCCATCCCAGGTGCGAGTCTAGGGTCTAAATCTGCCCTTTTTTCCTTTGAATTGGGCCTTGAGCGTGTTAAAGCCAGCCGTCTGTCTCAGAATCTACGCTGGCAGATCCCCTGGCCAACGGGAGGACAGGCTCATAACCTTTTGGTTCTTCCTGTGGTTGGAGCAAGCCTTGCTTCGCTTCGGCTGGGTGTGTCGGTGCTGCTCGTCTGAGTCTGCCTGCTTTCCCCGGTCCCCATGTCCTCATGTCCTTGAGTCTGGACACGTGTCTCTTTTTGCAGTGTCAGAATGGCTCCTGTTGTCTACAGCACTGAGATACCGCATTCATTCAAAGCAACGAGAGAGAGAGCGACACACACACACACACACACACACACACACACACAGGCTATAAATACTGTATATCCATTCACCTGCCAACATATTGTAGGGTTACTGTATATAAATATATACAGTACACACATCTGTGCATTGTGTATATAGTTGTTTAACAGTGTTAGTTTTCCTCATGTGTTCTTCAAACTCCTTACACACACACGCGCGCATGTACGTACTATAATTACTAAAGAAAAGAATCTGTGCACTGGTAAAAGAAAAGGAAACCTGTTCACTCCAAACTCAGTTATGATTTCATTTTTTTTTGCACACTGATGCTAAGTGCAGACGTAAACCTCTGCAGTAACGAGGTGAGGGTGCGACTGATGAGGGGCAAAGACTCGGCTTTCAGTTTTTCATCTGTTATCTGTAAGATTCCAACACTGGAGCTGTTCAGTAAAAAGTAGTTCTGGTTCCTGTGGTGTGATGTGGTGTCTCTACCTCAGACTCTCGTCCTTTACACTCAACCATTCATAAGAATAACGTCCTACAAAAAGGTTTTATATGAATACTAGTGTTTAATATGCGTCGCTGGCGGGAATAGAGTTTGTTGAA
Organism: Platyallabes tihoni; assembly: GCA_030068045.1. Taxonomy (NCBI): domain Eukaryota; kingdom Metazoa; phylum Chordata; class Actinopteri; order Siluriformes; family Clariidae; genus Platyallabes; species Platyallabes tihoni. Next base: position 26,597,116 of record JAQQZS010000009.1, on the reverse strand, counting down.
ATAGTCAAAAGGTTAAAGCTAAAAATTATTTGATCAGCTTTAACGTAATCAGTGAGATTATTATTTAAGGTTGACGCCCAAGTACGTCTGTCTGCAACAACGATGAACCCTTTAATTTTTTTTTTAAACTGCAATTTCACAAAATTTTGTTTTATGTGACATTTATATGTTATTTGTTTCCACTGAATTGGTGCCTCAATATTAGTAAATTGTACAAAATGTACCGAGTTTACAGCAAGATTTTAAATCTACTGTCATTTTGCACTAAGTTGTCCTTCTTTGGTGGTCAGTCAAATACACTCCCTGTTCGGTAATCGGAGAGAGAATCACAGATGAGAA
>JAQQZS010000009.1:26581149-26591408 GCA_030068045.1 Platyallabes tihoni | reverse complement strand
CTGGAAGTTTCCAACATAGTTTTCCACACACATCCTTCTGCTTTAAAAAAAAAAAAAAAAAAAAAGTTTTTTTTTTTGTAACTTTTTAGCAGAAAGTGATAACCGTGCAACTTTTATTTTTACTTTGAGTTCTTTACCTTTTGGTTCAATGAAAACCCCACGTACAGCCCGAAAGAGCAGAGACCCGACAACCCTCCGGCTCTAAACCCCCACCTACCCACCCCTTCCTGTGTAGCGTGTGTAGCCCCGCCTCCTGTCATTAATCGCTGCTCTCTCTGCTCTTCTCCTCACTGTAGGTGGTCTTTTCATTGACAATCCCTTTTACCAGCCGCGGACCATCGCACCTTTTATTATTCACTTGGGTCCTCAAGATCTCTTCTCTGACTTCTAGAACCATCAGGTTGTGTGGCTCTAAAGTGTCGCGTACCGCTCCAGGCTTTACCAGTCTCTCTCTGTCTCTCATTCTTTCTCAACCGCACAGAAACACCCTAAAAACACTCCTCACTCTCCCCCTAAACACAAGCAGCTCGTAACAAAAGCAATACCTGATATGTTTGATCTCGGCTCATCGCCGAGGACTTTTGGCAATACACGTGATATAATTTTTTTTGTTTGTTTGTTTTTATGGCTTCAAGCTTTTCCTGAGATGATGTGAATGTTCAGTCTTTACACTCGTGCTGCAATATCTCAATTTTCTCTGTATATTCACCAATGAATATGTGATTATTATAAATACATGCATATATATATATGTATGGTACAACTCTACTATAAATATATGTGTAGATACACTGATGTACTTATGTATATTTCTATACTATATACAGTATATACATTTAAATATCGTTGGGTATAAATTATTTTAGAAAGTGAAATGTATAATCTATTATAACCTTAGCATTTAGCGAATAGCTTTCTCTTCCACTTTTCTATATACTGAGCAATTTAACCTGATGGTTTTAATCTAGATGAACGTGCAATACGAGCGCCCGGGTCTTAATCTACAGCTGGTAGATTAGCGATGCTTCCTCCTCTGCGCCTCGACCACGTCGCTTCATTAGATTAAGTGCGTGTGTGTCTGTGTAGGTGTGTGTGTATGTGTGTGTATGTGTATAGAGTTTGTCAGACCAAAGCCTGGTGTTTTGGCTCCACACGTCATAAATGCATAGCAATATGGGAACACTTCATATCAATATCATACACACTCAGACGCAGGTTTTTAGGACTCACTCACACACACACTCGCACACGCCGTCTGGTGCGGCCGCTTGCGTTCTGTCCACACACTCGGGTCAGCTCGTTTGACCTGAACAAAAAAAAAAAAAGCACAATTAAGGATTTACGTAGAAACTGATTTTATAACGCATTTACAGAAAATTTACACACGCGACGGCTGTAGAGTCGAATGCAAAAGTTTGTACACCCCCAGGACCAAGTATGATATCTAGGATGTGGGGTTTTATACGTTACATCATCATATGGGATCATCATGATTGGGGAAACTTCTTGATTATGAAAAATGTGTCTATATATTAAAGTATCAGTTTCCTTGTGTATTCCCCTGTACTGTGTATGTGTGTAAGTTTTAAGTCATAAAACCGCCATTTCTGGTCACAGAAATAATTCTAACTCTCAGTAAATGTGGAGAAATTGTCGATCTGCTCCTCTTATTGAAAAGGTCACAGCATGGACCTGCAGGTTGTCCATATGCACGGTGTTATTATTTCAGCTCATCGCTGCAGCCTCTGTCATTTCCTTTTCATATCGTGTGTGCGGTTTCACTTTACAGCCCGAATCCAGCGCTCCACCTACTGTACTGTTCATGGTGTTACTGCAGATCACTACAGGTTCTGATGTCATTAGAGCCACGGCCGAATACGGCGGTGCTGCGTAAAAGCACAAAGGCCATGAATATATAACACGGCTCACTCACAAATGGCTCTAAGATGCTTTTCAGTACCACTGCAGAGAAACCTATGATAACTGACGCAGCGCTACAGATGGGGAGAGAGATGAGGTGTGTACTGTACACACACACACACACCAGCCACTTCAAGGTCACCTGTTCAATTATCTAACCAGCCAATCAGACGGCAGCAACTCCATTATTTTAGGCATGTAGATGATCCGCTGAAGTCCAGACTGAGCATCAGAATCAGAATATCTTGGCACGCTTTGGGCTTCTTAGTAACAGTTGAGCCTGGTTTAAACACTACAGCCTTGTTGCTGAGAGTATTGTTGCGGGCCGCGTCACAAAGCTAAAAGATTAAAACACCGGTTCCTTAAACATGACGGTGAGGTCATATATTTTTTTTTAATTCACCCGGGGGGGGGGGGACACAAACTTTTGCCTTCGATTAAATTAATTACAGAATGTTTTACATATCGACCAATTTACAAACAGGATTAATCACATCCAGGAAACCTGCGCGATCATGGTGTAAGTGAGCATTAAAGCTTGACGAGTTTCCCTTTAACGACTCGACCAGAATGTTCTCAACTTTATTTATTAAAATGGGAAAAAAAAGAGAAAATGTAAATATTATTATTTGGGTAAAATCTGTTTAAAGACCCGTTAAAGCATATTTAATATTATTGCTCTGCCTAGAAGTGCTATTTTAACATATTGTACACTTAAATAGTAGATTGTAGCCTTTAAGTGCTTATATACACACATATATAAATATAGAATTAAAACTAGTTATTTATACAGTTATTAAAATTCTATTCGATGGAATTTTAATCATCTGAGCCAAAAAAAAAAAACATGCAGGAACGCAGTTAAGAAAAAGCTTTGATCTGGTTTCATTTTATTCTTATTTCCTTTATTAGAAGTGCAGAAGTCTAATATTTTATGATGCATTATATTTGCTTACATCTGTTATGTCCCCCCCATCAGAAAAAATGAATTTCACCTTTTTAATTTTTTTTTTGTTAAAATCACTATTGTGATTATGTGGACGTGGGGAAGATCTGAACTCGAGAGAGAGAGAGAGAGCGCTGCCTTTCTGATTATTAATCAAATGCACACAAGTCCCATTCTTAATGCTTTACATAGTGTGTGTGTGTTTAAGAGATTAATCACTAGTTGATCAGTAAGACTTTTGCACTTTGGTGTTCTTCTGATCACCTGCTGTCTCTCATGTCCCTTCAGACGTCGCCCCATTATCTACACTCCTTCCTTTTAGACTCAACGCTCCTGTTCTCTCCCTTTTTCTCCTATTCTTCCCTTTCAAATCTTTTTTTCTTTAATTCCTTGTCCTCTACCTCTCCTCATTCTGCTTTCAGTCTTTTCATACATCCATCAATCTCAGATATTCTTTTATTTTTCTTTACACCTCACACATTTGTCTCTCTTCATCTTCAATCTTCTTGCTTGCTTTCCATTCTCTTTCTCCGTTAGTTTTTCTGTATTCACTTAATTTATTTTCTTCTTGCCACTTGAGTCTTAATTTATTTGCTTTATACAGTAGCTGTCAACTTTTACTTTTTAACTTTGTTTTATTCCTTCATTGCTTCCTCTCTCTCTCATCCTCAGCCACCCCCACCTCTCCCTTTCTCTCCCGGCTCGGAGTGTAATTCTGCTCACTGCAGGCAGTGGGAGATGATCAAGCCGAGACCAGACATCCAGCAGCAGCAGCTATCTGATAGTTATTCATTTCTCACAGCTGCAGCTTAGGGGTCATCTAGGGATGAACCAGTGCCATCTATGAAAACCAGTTACCATGACAACCTTAGTGTAAAGTCACTTTTTTTCCTTTTTTTTTTAAAAGGTAGCCTAATAATTTCATGTAGGAGCTGATCACCAACAGCCCTCTGCAGAAGTCCATGAGTTTTAATAGCAATCCAGAGTAAAGTTTTAATCACTTTATGACACATCTAAAGCAGGTCCCGGTTTCGCTCATGAGGTTCCCAAACAAATCACTCGAGACTCTGCTCGTCTAAACTCTCGAGTGTAAATCTTCACACACGTCCCGAATCCATGCGTGAGCTCAGATGGAGCGGAGTTTCTTTTAGAGTTAGGAATGTACACAAGTAGAATGTATATTACTATTATAAAAAAAAATTTTTTTTTTTAAAGCGATGTGGGTTTTTTTTTCTTTGGTAAATCGTGCAGGTATAAAACACGAATGATAGACATACTAGGGTTTGTGTGAGTGTGTGTGTGCGCGTGACGGCTCTTCCCCTGATTCAGCTGCTGTAGATATTCGCTCTGTCCTCGCCACGATTCGACCCGCGGGCTTCCACGACTCTCGGTTCTCTGTTTCACGTTTTTTTAATGTGACTTGAAAAGGTATCAGACATTTACACTCTTAGCTACAACCGAAACTCTTATTAATAAAACGTTCTTAATCGAATCATGTGAGGTGGCAACTGTGCACAAGTTCCCTGAGCGAGCTGTTCCTGAGCAGACTCGGCGTAAACACAACGGCACTCGATGTCCGCTAGCTGTGGTTAGTGATTAGTGAAAACACCTTGGTGGTCTCTGTGTGTCACTGTACTCGCTATAACGACATGCTTAACCTGCAGCAACTCTCTGAAGTGTAAACTTTTTTAAAGCAAAATAAAGACGTACTGATTATGAACTTTTTCTATCTGCAGTGTGGTTTCTTCTGTCTTCAGTTTCTCTCACACGCACACACCAAAGTGTTTTAACACCATCTTATTCATCAGAAACTGGGAGAAGGCAAAGTACGAACCTGCGCGCACACACACAATGTGTTTATTTGTGACGATATCAAAGTAACTAAGCGCTTCACATTTACGACTCGGTGTGGAGCAGAGAGCCGACATCATCACACAGTGACATCACACGCTTCTCACTTGACATGAGAGTAACCTGAGAGACCGAGCGCACGGCGTCCACACGGAGAACCCGGTTACACTTCTCTCTACGGTAAGTACGGAACCCGAGTCCACGCACTTGTAACGAGTTTAACACACGGCTTGGTTCACTGGGTGGGGTTTCGCTCTGTTTTTAGCGCCTGGAGATACTTTACTCCTCCGGTTATTTTACACATGGAGCTGCATCATCAGCACACGAGCCACATCGTGTTACAGACCAGGAAAAAAAAAAAGAAAATCCATTAGATGGTCATCACACCGAGAACCGCTAACGTCCGACGCTCACAGGGTTTATAATCACGGACACACAGAACGCTGACGTACGAGTGTCTTGAGTGTAACAGGATCGCACCGCATTCCTACATCAGCTCTCTCACTCACACACACACACACACACCTCAGCTGTTAAAAATGTGCTGATTATTAGATACATGGACACATCAATCCTTTACTCAGACATAAGTTTAAAAAAAGTTCTGATCCCCACATCCGTTATAAAGCCACAAGACTTACAGTGCTGTGAAAAACTATTTGCCCCTTCCTGATTATCTCAAAGATTTACACATTTTCTTTTAATTAATAAAAATACATTTCATATATTAAGAGAAAAAAAAAGCTGTCCAAACCTACCTGGCCATATGTGAAAAAGTAATTGCCCCCCTAAATCAAGACTGAACTGTTCAGAACTGTTCAGAGCTGTTCAGGTTACTGATCAGAAAGTTGGGGGTTTCGAGCCCCAACACCGATAAGTTACCACTGTTGGGCCGTTAAGCAAAACCCTTGACCCCATGTGGTCCAGGGGGCGCTGTATCCTGACTGACCCTGTTCTCTGACCCCAGCTGAAATATGCACATAGGTACATGTAAAGTACATGTGATAAAACCAAGGCCTCATTACTGGCAGACCTGCTGAATAAAAAAATTGATCCTGAATGACTTTATACATCTGAGCAGTTGAGGGTTAAGGGCCTTGCTTGCTTGCTTAAGGGCTCAACAGGGTTCAACCCCCAAAACCACCAACCTGCACGAACCAGACATCACTTACATAGAACCTGTCTGATAAAGTGAAGCGTGTGAAAAAACAAATAGATAAATAACTTAAAATCAGGCAGGGAGCAAATACTTTTTCACAGCACTGTAAGTGTAGTGGATGTAGACGCACTAAAGCACAGCGATGTTGGACGTATTGCTGCAAACTTTGCTCTGTAAAGCGACCGTATTCCTGGAGAGCTTAATCCTCATTATTCCTCGTGTTTTCCCTGCTCTGCCACGCCCACCTCAATTAGTAAAAGATTGTTGAGTTAAATCAGGTGCTGGGAGCCGAGAAAGCGTTAATGAAAGAACCTCTGATATAAAGATATTAGGAGAAGAAACTACATTGTCCTAAAATGACAGAATATAGTAAAAAATTAAATTGAGTAAAATTAATGTGATAGTTTTGATGATCATCTGCTATCCTTCATCAACAACGTGCAACTGTGATGCAACAAAACTGCATCTATGAGGCAAAACAAAAGTTAACTAATGTAGCTAGTTAGTACAAGACATATCCGCTCTCTGACGTCATACAGAGCGAGTCTAGCAGTCTGAGGGACACAATTTAAACCCAGGAAACATAAAACAGCTGAACAGAACATTCAGTAACATCACTGATTCATTAATTAATATTTAATTAAGCTCCATTAATTAAGCTACATTACTGTATCCATGCTGGTAACGATGAAAATTAAGTACCAAGAAATTTTTTTTCAAATAGTTCTGATATAAAGTGTGAGCAGGTTGGAGGAAGTCACATCACATCTCACCTGATGAAAGAAATAAGGAAGAGTACTGTAGATGATTTGAAGTTTGAGTTCCTTCACATATGGCATCTGTAAAAAAAAAAAAAAAAAAAAAAAAAAAAAAAGGTTTTAGAAAGTAACGGATCAAAACTGCAGCTGGACCAACATGAAAAAGCTGAAGTGTACGTACCTGGCGATCGTAAAGGAGGAAAAACACCAGCAAGACGCAGAAACGATGAACGAGTGATGAATGAGTGTATTCAGTTCATGTAGGTCAGATGTAGCTTCGGTGCAAAAATATAGACCGAAGTGTCAAACAATAAAAGTCTGAACACGACTCTGCACAGGAAACACATTCTTACTGAAAAATATATAAATGTCTAGCAAGTTGTTCCTTTTGCTTAATTCTCCACATCAGCAGCAGTTGCGTTTTTCTTTTTTAAAGACATTCTTATACTAATGAATAAATATTTTTGTAGTGAAACAGGATTAATAGGTCATATTTTACTCATGCTGTCATTAAATTAACATTTTCATACATGAATTATTTTAGAAAGATAAGGTTTAATTTTGTTGCAAAACTGTCAGAAGAGATACAGAAGATGTATGTAAGCTACGTCTTTAACTTTAAATATCACTGGTGTTAAACTGGATCGTTTGTGGAGGATCAGTGAGGGAAGAAAGGATTTTAAAAAAATAAATGAATGAATGACTAAATAAAATCTTTAATTGTCTGTAAAATATTTAATGCTGACCAAAATTATAGGATGTTATGACTTTTAAAATGACTTTTACATTGTCTACTATTTTTCTTCTTATTATTATAAAGTTTATTTATTTTATAGATTTATTCATTCATTAACTTGATTTGAATTTTTTAAGTGGTTTGGAGATATATTGTCTTAAATTAACACACCAGACGTATTTTTAACTCGTTGTTTAGATCAGCATTTCCCCAAAACCTTTGTAAAAGGACAAACCCATCGTGACTCAGTTCACACCAGAGATTATTTACACATCATGAGAAAAGTTCATCTGTGCAAAAATTAACGTTACTGATTATTTTTCATTTCCATTTACACACCACTTTATAAACCAGTGATTTCTAACTCCAAGTTTAGAAAAAAAACTCAACAATAAAACCTAGCAATATAAATGTCTTTATGGGCGGAGTCACAGACTGTCTGACCGTCATCCTCGGGTTATTATCGTACAGCGCCTTTCTAATCAGGTACACAGAGAATAATTACACACACACACACACACACATACACACAGAGACGATACACTTGTGTTGAGTAGCTTTATATTGAAATTGATGAAGTATACACAATGCAGTAGACTATTAGCACGTCGATACACACGTCACGCAGGACCGGGAGAGGTTTTTGGCGAGTGACAGATGAACAGCAGTTCAGTTCCACATTAAAGACAGAACCTTAAAGCCACGCGTACGATCGTCTGGCGACGTCAGGAGGACGACGTCACCATGGAGTAGAAATTATACAAAATAAAACTGACAGAAACAAACTCAAACCTTTAATGCTTTTTATGTACAAGCCGCCAGTGCCTCGTGGAATGACCCCTTTATTTATTTATTTATTCATTCGTTCGTTTACTTTTCAAACGAGAGACAGAAAGGGGCTTCCTGTGACAAACTCGAACCGGTCAGATCCGGTTATAAATATGTCTGTAAGGTGCAAAAACCTAAAAACCCAAAGAGTGTTCTTTACATAGCCTTGTTGGGCACACACACACACACACACACACACACACACTCGCACGCAAGGTCCGAGACGACCACGTGTTTGTGCTCTCTGTGTCTCTGGGCAAGTGTGTCTGTGTGTGTGTGTGTGTGTGTGTATGAGCATTTTCTCTCTCACACACACACATGCTGAATAAGTGCTTGAGGACTCGGACGAGACCGGATCATAAAGTTAACGCTAATGCTAATTAATAAAAAAAAAATTTTAAAAAAAGGAACTGAACTAGCATGCTAGCTTGTGCTGATCGATGTGTGTATCATCAGCAACTCAAGAGGAGTTTAAAGATTAAAGGTATTAAACATCATACCTACTGCAGAGGCGGAGCTTTTCCTTAAGTGGACACGCCTCCTTTTTCAGGATTGGTCAGAAGTTGGGGTTAATGATCTGAAACCTGTCGCGTATTTCTTCGCTCTCTTCCCCTGCGCGGACTCTGAGGTGCCGAGTTTCCTCTCAGGGAACATTTTATAAATATAAAGGATTAAATATTACAACTTAAAATAATAATAATAATAATAAATCACTAATGGCACCTTTAACTTGGAAAAGGAGGAGGGAAAAAAAAAAAACACGCTACTTCTCTCTCTCTCTGTCAGACCGTCGCTCCTGTCTTTAGTGTACGTCGCTAACGTCGGAAAGGCGCGCTAGCAAAAGAGGGGTGCCATTACTTTTCTTCATGATGGAAATGTGCTTCTTTGCCTCGTCTCTTGTCTGAGATGATGAAAATCACTGTGTGGTCACTCAGTCAATGGCACAAGGGTCCTTTAGTGCGCATGCGGACACACACACACACACACACACATCTAACATCTTAATTTTCTATAAGCTCATGTAAATTCATCATTAAACGGAAATTATAAAAGCTCGTCTTCCCTAAAGAAGGCTGTTAGTTTGTTGTTTTTGTTGTGCAAGTAGTCTGGTGTAGAACAGTAGCTTGAGTGTTGTGTTAATGTGTGTGTGTGTGTGTGTGTGTGTGTGTGTGTGTGTGTGTGTGTGTGTCAGTAGTATAAAGCCTAGCGCTAAAGCCTCCGTTGCTTTAGTATATTCTGTGTGTTTTGTTTTTACTCTGCAAAGATCAGGACCTTTTAACAAAAAAGAAAAAAAAAAAAAAAAGGAAAATAAATGGTTCGTTTTGGTGCCGTGGAGGATCACCACACTGATAGAGACAGACGGACAGACGGACAGACAGACAGACGGACAGGTGATCTTTAGGTGGTCTCTTTGCCCTGAGCTCCCGTCACCGTCTTAATGGAGCTTAACGTTCGGTTGAACCAGGTCTTTTTCGCCGCTTGCACTTCGTTCAGCGCCAGAGCCAAGTGGTGGGCCAAATCCTGAAACACACACACACACACACACACACACACACACATTATCAGACTGGGAGCTAAAGCTGGTGTGTGTAACACTACGTCCACATTACACAGTGTTTCTCCAGACGATTAACAGTCGTTTTTTAAAAATCTGTCCGGGAGAACGACGCCATCCGCGATGGATTAACTCTCGCGCCCGTTCACTCTCGCGCTCCTGCTGTACCTGTTTATTCCGCCAGCGTGAGTACAGCATTGTGTACTGAGAGGCGGGAAATACAGCGGAGGTCGGCTGTCGTTAAAAAAAAGAATAAGAACGACATACATGGGGGGAAAAAAACTGCAAAGTCCTAGCGGTGTGTGTGTGTGTGTGTGTGTGTGTGTGTGTGTGTGTGTGTGTGTGTGTGTGTGGATCTGTGTGACATCAGGAAACCCAAATGCGCAGTGTGATGTCCGAGGCCTCCCCCCGTCGACACACACACAAAGTTATCCATCCATCCATCCATTTTCTTCCGCTTATCCGAGGTCGGGTCGCGGGGGCAGCAGCTTCAACAGGGATGCCCA
>JAQQZS010000009.1:26513050-26533426 GCA_030068045.1 Platyallabes tihoni | reverse complement strand
TAAATAATATTGTACATTTCAACAATCATATTTCTCATTTCTAATCGTTTTAAACTTCAACTAAAAAGTAAATAATGAAAAATGTAAGAATTTAAATGGAGTAAGATGAAACAATAAAGTAAAAAATACTAATTATCACAATATATTTTAGACATATTTGTACTTTTTAAAAAAAAATTATGCTTTTGGATAAAATACAAATATAATTTATTTTACAAATAATTGAAATAATATCATAATACTTAGACAAAATCATTAAAATGTGTATTTTGTTATTTTCTTTTAGGATGGTTTTATTTAGCTTTTACTAAAAAGCCTTTGAAATGGGAAAAAAGTTTGATCTTTAATAAAGTTTAATAATTTTGCTCAGGTTTCCCCCAACAAAACATTTTTGGAAAATAAAATCTGTTTCCAATTATAATATGATTTGGGATTTATCAAAAAACAAAAATTAAACTAAATTAAATAAAAAGTGTTGTTTTTATATTTCCTCATGTGGAGAGGCTTTAGTGCAGGAGTAAATTAATGAGCTGTTAGCGTATGTTTATGTTACCTATTAATGTTTTTATACAAACTGTTTAGGAAACAGGTGTATTAGAGGACTACAACAGCTACACAATAAACAGAACTGTACAGAATAAATGAATAAAAAGTACAATAGGACTAAACAGAATAAGACAATAAATTATTAAGGAAAATAGAATGACTGAAATAAGACAAGGTTAAACAGAACAAAAACAAAATAAAACTAAACTAGAACTAAAAACTAAAAAAAAGAAAAAAAGAAAAAAAAGAGTTCAAACAAAACAGCAGAAAGACAAAATAGAAAAAGTGAAAAAAGTAGAATAGAATAAATCAGACCAGAATGGAAAATCGCCTCTATGTAAAAATGTAATATTCACTGCCTGGTTTAAAAAAGGCACCGTTTCAAAAGAGTCAAATTATTGTGCTGCATCAAGCAAAGACAACTACTAAGGAAATTAAAAAAAAAAAAAAAAAAACTGAAAAGATGCTGAAGCTCAACTTTGTGGGAAAAATGTGGATATGAATGGAGATCACGTACACGCTAGGTGAAGTTGCATAATAACATTTTCTTTTTTTAAATCAACTGTAGAAATCAAAGCTATGTTTAATAGTGAAAGTGAAGGCACTACCATACACATACACACACACACGCACACAGGCTTCAGTCTGCAAGGAAGCAGAAAAAAAAGGATTGACTTTTGGAGTGAAGGAAAAAGGTCATGTGATCTGATGAGTCCAGACTGACCCTATTCCAGAGTGATGGGCGTGTCAGAGGAAGCGCATGAAGCAATGCCCCCATCATGCATAGTGTCCACTGTACAAGCCTCTGGAGACAGTGTTATGATCTGGGGTTGCTTCAGTTACTCAGGTCTAAACTCATCAACAAGCCAGCTGACGACCTGAATGTACTGAATCACCAGGTGATCAGATCTATGGAGTTTCTCTTCCCTGATAACACGCGTCGTATTCCAGGACTCAGAGTGTGAGAGAGTGATTCTGGGAGAACGACGAATCATTGTGTTTTTTGTTCTATAATCCAAGTTTAAGGTGATTGTGTGCGAGTAGTTTTTCGCCAGGCAGTGTAATAGAATAGAGCAGACACAAACACAAAACATAACAGAAATTGAATTGAATGAAATGAATTAAAATCAAATAAAGTAGAACAGGATCAATTAGAGAGATGAACAGAATAGAGATGAAGAGAGGGTAAGGACGAGAGACGGAATAAAGTTAAGTAGAATAGAATATGAGGGATATTGTGTAATAGGTATTTAAAGCACAAAAAGGAACTGAAGGGAAAAAACCCACACCCTTCTACTGCTGCTGGAGATACGGGCCTTTACTTACTCCTGTGAAATCACTAAATGTTTAAAGGTTTTAATGTTAAAAATGTCAGTGTTACACAGCAGAGCAATGGAAATTTTTAGACAGACAGACAGACAGGACAGACAGGACAGACAGAGGGTGGAGCACCTAAAAGACAAGCTGTCGAAAGGTTTGCATGACATCAGCCATGTACTCATGGACATCCATTTCTCTCATTCTGTCTCTCTCTCGCTCTCTCTCACACACACACACACACACACACACACACGCGCGCACACACACTATAAGCATTTCACTGAATATCACACTGTGTAAGGCTGTGTATGTGACACATAAAATACGTATTTGAAACAGGTTGAAGATATTTGGGCTCGAGCACGAACACCCAGGAGCCGCGTTACTGCAGATGATGTTGAATTGACACAACTGTGAGTGACATGGCCGAGTCCAGGACAAACAAATCATTCACCAGGCAAACAGTTCACTCTTCCTTCTACTTCATCTACACAACACCGAACTACTCAACACTTAAAACTGACTTTACTCAAGTACATTCCATTAGGTAAGATGCTAGTTTTAAGGCTTTCTTTGTTTTTTTTTTATTTATAAGTTTATACCAACTTTTATAATTATATAAAATATTTACAGTGTGTAAGTGAATGTATAAAATGTCTAAAGTCCGGTATATTCTATGTGTGTGTGTGTGTGGCCACATGATGGTAGTGTGGGGAAATTTAGTTAAGTGAATTAGTATGCTTTACGTTGTACATTTGTGTCAAAGGTACACAAGACTCACTTTGCCATACATAAAAGACTTGAGAACAAATCCGACTTACCAACAAGTTCTGTTCCAGGAGCACATTCGTAAGTCGGGGACTACATGTACAGTCCTTGTGATAAAGTTATAAGGAGGTTCGGCTGGGAAGCAGCAGTAACAAAAATGTAAATATACAAAAAGTAATTTTAGTGCTTTAAAAAGAATAAATAAATGAATCAGCAGGCATCATGATCAATAAATGTCCAATCAAACACCATGACGTCTTAACAAACCTAGAGTTTATCTATAAACATTGTATATACAGTATGCTCATATTTAACAATGTTTTAAGTAATGAAATGTTGAGTGTGTGTAGTTTATCTCGAGCTGAAGCCGCCTCTCTGTACGGCGTGACACAGATGTGCTTTATATCACCACCGGATCTGCACTAAAGATCCATGCGACAATGCGGCTTTACTGCAAATGATTCCATTTTATGTTGATCTCAAGAAGCGCAAAAGTTGGAAACACACATACACAAACACACAGCTCTCAACCGTAAAATCTTTTCAGAAATTTACAACACATGACATACAACAAGTCTGCAGCAAACAGAATGCTAACAGGAGACATTACAGACACATTCGACCGTAATGTAATTTATTCATGGCAGAAACAGCGACGTGGTGCGCTACAGGTTGTTTAGCGTGATAATGCCATGACAGTCACCTAAGGACACAGAGACATAACTGTCAGCTACGCAGTTTCTAAGATATATCCAGGCCTGCGTTTCAGAACACACAACCTTTACACAGCTCTGCCTCACACAAGACCTCAACAGTCCTGGCGCAGTCCAGTGAGAAAAATCTTTAACTAGTGCAGCACTGCACAAAAATCTTTTTGTCGCTAGTGCATGGCGCGCGAGTGCGAGATACACCAGCCGGGGTTTTTTTATCCGAGTGCCAGCTCTGGATCGGTCCGATCTCCCTAGGAGTGTGTGTGAAAATAATAATAATAATTTTTTTAAAAAGTCTGAACAGACGGTTCAGGCTCGCACAACAGAATCAGGAACAATAGAAAGCAGAGTGGGAACAAGCTGTTTCGAGGAAACTCTGCGTCTCTGACACAATGACTCAATGGAGTGTTGGAATGGAACACTGCTGTGTTCCCTCACTGAGAATGAGTTGGGAACAAACTCTGGCAAATCACCTTCATGTCCAAGAAAAGTGATCGCAGTGTGATAGCAGTTAGAAACCTAATCGACTTGAATACAAAACCAGAATAAACCAGTGCGTTTTTTTTTTTATTGTAGACGTGAAGCTGCAAGACTGAGCCAAAGGACCGAGCTGTAGAACTGCAGGAGTGTGGTGTGTACTGGAGATTTAGACTGACGCATAAAATAGTAAGAATAATTCAGGATATCTATAGGATGCAACATAGAAATACAGTGAAACATCGGATTACGAGTAACGCAGTTTGCGAGTGTTCCGCAAGACGAGCAAAGATTTTTAATAAATTTTGACTTGGAAAACGAGCATTGTCTTGGTTTACGAGCACAGAGTATCATGTATCACGCATGCGCTTCTTATTTTGACGCCAAGCGTCACGTCATCACAACTGAGCTAACGGTTTTTCTCTCTTGCGCTGCGGGTAATCGTCTCCCCTGCTGGGTCTTAGTGCTCGTCTCTTACTTCTTTCTTTTGCGCTGCGAAGTGTGTGTTGTGTGCGCGCGTGTAATTTGACACCATGCCGGTTCACACTCTCTCTCTCGCCTTTAATGTGTGTGTGTTTTGTGCGTGTGTGTGTGAGAAGCAGAGAGGGGGTGCTTCACTCACACACAACCAGCACATGTGTCAAATTACGCGCGCGCACACATAACACACACACTCGGCAGCGCAAGAGAGAGAAACACACACACACAGCGCCTGTGCGCATAAATGGTAACTCTTATCTGTCTGGATTTATTTTTACCAATTTTCTTTTTATTTTTTTTTAAGGTAAAGTGCAGGTTAATTTGTTCTATTTTTATTTTATATTTTGTGTTAATTATTTTTATGTATTTATTTTTTTGTGTTGTGGAACGAATAATTTGAATTTCCATTATTTCTTATGGGAAAATTAAATTTGGTTTACGAGTGTTTTGGAATACGAGCCCCCTTCCGGAACGAATTATGCTCGTAATCCGAGGTTCCACTGTATTTTAAACAATTTAATAATTTATTTATTTCAATAGTTATATACTGCTCAATGAAGGGTTTAAGCTTCTGCAGTTCTCATCAGTGAATAAGAAAAGTTCACAGAGATTTGCAAAAACCTGCATCTCCGTCCACATTCGCCCATCATACAACCCAAACAAACTCAAAAGCATCTGTACGCACCCTAACTCATTTGACCGGGTCATCGACTCATGATAAAAATACTTAATTGTTCCATGGAAATCTTTCCAAATGATAGAGACGATGTATAGAAAATACATGAGTCTGAAAACGAACGCAGCGTGGACGTTATTAATGTTTGCAACTCTCTCCCTCTTGCAGGAAATGGTGTATGAAATCCGGTCATGAGTGGACACTAGGGACAAGCGTTACATGGCTAAACCTTTCGGCACGAGTCGGACATTAATACCGGGTCTGAACAGGACCTCAGATGCACATTAATGTCGATGCATCTTGCCATAGAGATTGCTATATGTTATGTTCTAGGCTCTATCTAGGTTTTGTAAGATAGTTTTACTGGTTTGTACAAACTGGATCACTCTGGCTGAGGAAGTACGTCGTCCAATTTGAGGGAAAACATCGTCAGAGCTCCTGCAGTTCCAGGTTGAGAGAACAACTCAGGTTAGAGGACGGCGTGAGTGAGAAACCATTAGCGGAACTCGGATCGTGGGAACCGTTTAGGTTAAGTATCACCAGTCGAGGAGAAAACCCAATTTACACACATCTACACACACAACCTGTGTCACAAACACACAGAGACATTTTTTTTTATTATTCAGTTCTGTATGCCTCCATTAGTAGGATGACTAAGCCTTCCGTAAAAAAATCCAGTCACTTCCTTAGAGCGGACGTGACCAGCCTGGTTCCAGGACGGAAATTGTTTTTTTTTTTTTTTTTTTTTTTTTATGTGAAGGCACTAAAGAAACAAACAACATACACTAAAGCGCTGATCACACTCTGATAATGTCATGAATACAAAAATTATCATTCCTAAACTTAAATTACAAAGGAAAGGAAAAGGAAAAAAAAAAAAAGCTAAAACTTGAGCTCGGGCCAGTTGAGAAGGATCCAATCCTGAATTCCATCCGGATCAACAGACACACAGATCGATAAGACCTGTGATTGGACGATCACTTACTACACACATGCTATACTCTTTTTATAAAGAAATAAAAAGACAAGAAAAACTATTTCCTTGGAGCACAATTTTTTTTTAATAAATATAAAAAATATAAATAAAAAAATATCATGCTTACAAAAATTTACCAAAAAAATTAAAAATCTGGTCGTCCCAGGGTTAAGAAAGTCTGACTTACTTTTATAGATCATCATATAATAAATGAGAGTTGAATACAATGCACTTTAATAATGAAGAGAAATCATGTTTGTTGTGTATTAAGATGTTTGAGTGTATTTAGAAGTGTTTAAGTGATTTATAAGATAAACAATCGACTGACGAGAAATAAAAAACATATAAACCCACTCTGACTTGTGTATATATTTATCAGGTTTAAAGACAGACTTAGGAACAGATTTCGTGGCTGAACATACAAGGTTTTTAATCATTATTACTTGTTTTTTACTTGTTTTTAATATTACTTGTTTTTAATCATTATTACTTGTTTTAAGTATAGAAGTTAAAATTATTTTACATAAATGTGGACAAAAAAACAAAAGTAGAACCATCCTGCATGTGATGCTTGCGATCATTTAAGAGTGTTTATTAATTTTAAATACAAAAGCAAATCTGAAATAATTAAACCCAGCTAAAATAAGACTATTTTTAAGCCCCCCCCCCCCCCCCCAAAAAAAAACCTCCCAACTTTTCCTCCCCAAAAACATGTAAAGTGACAACTTGTATTTCCGATCTGATGATCAGGTGACCTACCTGTAGTAGCGCATCATGTAGTAACACGCACCCAAAAAATAAATTAGTACTAACCAGCTCTGAGGGCCGCCCAGGTAACTTTAGTGTAACCGTGTGAATAAACCCGGTGCAGAGATTAAACCTGCATTCACACCTGATTAGTGATTAGACTTTAACTACACCAGGTGACAATCACACATATGTTGAATGAGAGTCTGAACTGAAGTCAAACTCTCGGGCTTACCTTCGTAATGAGCGTGCGGTACTCCTCCACCTGATGGTCGTTGTTATGGCAACCAGCCAGGAGTTGCCACACCTCCCCCCTGAGGGCTTCGGGGACCCCGCTGCGGACGAGAGCAGGGAGAGGTTTGGGGCGGACGGCCAGGTTCATGTGCCTGTGAGAGAGAGAGAGGGAGGGAGAGAGAGGGGAAACACCACAAAAATTTTACATTTCTAAATCAAGAAATAAAAACTACAGTACAAGCTTGAGACAAGCAGTTCAAATAAAACCTTGTAGAGTCGTCTTCAGATTCTACGCTGCATAAACAAAACTTCCTGAAACGATCACTAACAGTTTGTACTTTATAAAACAGCGCTGCTCACATCTCAAATCTGATTGGTTGTTATCCGAAAGTGCCAATTAATTCCAGCTGTGAGTCAAAGTAAAGTGTTTACTTTGTATGAGTGTTACAGCGTTACTGTTACTATGAAACGAAACATGTGTTACAACGAGCGTGTTTATATGTATATTTTGTGGTTTCTCAGTCACATGACCAACCAGGATCTGGTGAGGAACTGACTGTTTATAACTGCTATAACATAATTGACGACGCCCACGTTATTTAACATAACTATAATGTGTAATGGTTTAATAAATGAGAACAGTATGGAATAAAACATTTTTATGAACATCTGCTGTTATATGTAAGTAATCAGCTTCAGAGTGGATCAACAGTAACTCATCAGCTTCATCGCAAGACCTTAATGTTCATTATTTTACTTCAACTGAAAGAAGCAGATAAAGCCTGAGTTCAGAACTCCTAGCTCCTAAATTTAGAGTCTTTTTTAAAATGACTTTTATATTAGTTAGGTCCAACATGAGTGTGAAATCATTATATTCAGCACGGTCAGATCCAGTGATCATAAAGGAAACTGAATAAAGAATTAAAAATAAAAGCAAAAGTCAGTCAGCAACACCATGAAGGAAGTGATGACTACAAACCTCTGTGCTAGATTTATTCGTTTGTATTTTATTTTATTTAGTAACGTATCCCTGAATACTGAAGGCTGAATTTCTAAATCAAACACACAATAAGCCAGGCTTCAAGCGTAATGTAAGAGGAAGTAATAGAACACACACACACACACTGCCCTGGTGACCCTAACCACCTCTCACACACTTCCACCTCCGTTTTCAGCAATGGATCGGTTATAAACTCATGGGTTTATCAGTCAGGTCATACTGTTTCCTTCCCCTCATGTCTTATTCACATGACTGAAGTGCTTTAAAGTCCCGAGACTTATTCTGAGAGAGAAAAACGTCTAATGAAACCTCTTAAAAGGTTTTAAAAAATAATAAATAAATAAATAACTGGGGGGGGGGGGGGGTGTGTCACAAACACAGGAGTTCAAAGTGCTTAAAATTTTGTGTGTGTAATTTAGTAATTGTCTTAAATATCATTTTTATAAAGTTTTTATTATGTAAAAAGTTTTGGTCTGTGACACACACACACACACACACACACACACACACACTCTCCATGTGGCACAAAAGCAGCTGTGGTCTGTAATTAAACTCCAGAGCGTTTTTAATTGAATTAATCTGGAGGTTTTGATTAAGAACAATGAGAGTAACGGTGGCGGGAAATAATCTTAATAATAAGAGTCTTATCTGGGCTCAGTCCCTCCTTTCATTCTCTCTCTCCTTCCTCTTCATCATTTCCCTCCTGTAAACCAGTTCTTAAATTAGAAGTCTAAGGGTGAGGGGTAAGGGTGTGTGTGTGTGTGTGTGTGTGTAAGAAAGAAGTGAATCAGTAATAAAAGACGAACGCTCCACAAGAAAAAGAGACACTGTTTGATGCCCAGACGTTCTCAGTGTGTGTACATGTTTAAAATGTGTAAAGGACGGAGGTTAAACCATGTTACACCAGTGTGTGTGTGTGTGTGTGTGTGTGTGTGTGTGTGTCTGTCTGTGGACTACTACTGCATTGTCCTTGAGCAGCATGACTTGGCAAGACACACACACACACACACACATTATTCTTTATTTTTGTTAAGCTCTCATTTTCCAACCCAATTCAGCACTATTCATATACAGCTGACTGCGAAAGTTTGTGCACCCTGCCCCAGAGCCTTGGACCCAAGTCTGATTTAAAGTGCAAATAATAAACAGAAGGTGAGCTGCACAAACAAACAAACAAACAAACACACAGACAGACAGACAGAGAGACAGAGAGAGCAGGTAAACAAGGTACTAGAGCAGGACTACAGGATTATATAATATCGACATCACCATAAACTATGTCACTACATTTTACATGAATTATTCACAAACACACATAAAACACTCCTTCAGTAAAGTAGTACAGTAACGGAAAGGTGCAGCTCTATCGCTCTCTCACCCTCTCCAAGCCCACAGTACAGGATATACTGTCTGAATGAGTTAGGAAAAGAAGAAAGAAGAGGACAAATAAGGAGGAGGAGGAGAAGAAAGAAAGACAGAATGACAGACAGAAAGAACAAAAATGAGGAGAAGGAGAAAAATA
Organism: Platyallabes tihoni; assembly: GCA_030068045.1. Classification (NCBI taxonomy): domain Eukaryota; kingdom Metazoa; phylum Chordata; class Actinopteri; order Siluriformes; family Clariidae; genus Platyallabes; species Platyallabes tihoni. Next base: position 26,523,970 of record JAQQZS010000009.1, on the reverse strand, counting down.
ATAGAAGTGGAAAAGTAACAGAAGAAGCAGACAAAGAAGGTGGGACAAAGTGGAGAAGAAGTAGGAGGCAGAGAAGAAGAAGAAGGACAGAATGAGGGGGAAAAAGGGAAAGAAGAATAAAAAAATCAATAAAAAGGAGAAGAACGAAAAATTTGTATAGGGGGGTAAAGTAAGAAGGACCAGGCAGAGAAAAAAAAAGAGAAAAAAAGAGGCAGGTAAGAAGAAAGGGGAGAAGAAGACAAAGGGGAGAGAAAAGAAAAAATGGTGAAAAAAGGGGGAGAGAAAAAGCAAAAGAGTCCTGATGGTAGTTAACCCAAACTGACGCATGGCTCTGGTCTCAGACTGGTCTCAGCCTACGGCTCTGGTTTCAATCCCCCCGAGGACTCACCATTTGGACAGCAGGTCTCCCCAGGTCTCCAGAATCTTCTCAGCGCACTCTTTAGAGACATCTCCAGATCCACTCAGTAGCGGCTCATCGTTATCTGAGAGACAAGAAAAAAAAAAAAACAATACTTAAGACAGATTTACATCTCAGAAGTTTATACAGTAAAATAATAACAATAAAATAAGTTTTAAAAACTGTTAAATAAATAATATATAATAAATAATAATATAAAAAATTAAGTCATGGGCTTAAAAGGATTCCCTCTGAACTTCAGACTGAGACAATTAAAACATTTGAGAAAAGGACAATAATTTTGTTTCAAAATGAAAAAAAAAGGACAAAATCTCACACAAATTAAAATTTAATACCATTAAAAATGTGTGTATAAATATACTATATGGAACAGATCACTGAAATACTTAAAGAAAGAGATGAAAAAAAGAGAATGAAAAATGGGGGGAAAGGATAAAAAAAAGAGGAAGAAGAAGAAAAACAACAACCGTATCAACAGCAGAAAAAAGAGAATGAAAATGAGTAAAAGAATGTAAAGGCTTGAGAAGTGGAAAAAGAAGTGAGTTCCCCAAGGAGGATGAGAAGAATAGGAAAAAGAATGGGGAGAAAATGTGGAAAAGAAGAATGAGAGCAGGAGAAGGAAAAAAAGGGGGGGGGGGAGAAGAGGAAAAAGAAGAATGGGGAGAGAAGAAGAAGCAATGAAAGAAAGAAGAAAATACAAAGAAAGAAAAAAAGAAGAATGAGTAGAAGAATGAAAAAAGATGAGAGGAGAAAAAAACAACAAAAAAACATGGAAGATTAGGAACAAAATGTGGAGAATAAGGAGAGAGAGAGAGAGAGAGAGAGAGAGAGAGAGTAAGGAGATAGAGAATAAGGAGATAGAGAAAACCAAAGAAGACTGAGATGGAGAAGAAGGAGAAGAATGATGAGAAAAGGAATGATAAGGAGAATGAGAGAGAAGAAGATGGAAGAGGAGTGAGGAAGAACAGAACACTGGGGTTTGATTAAAGAGGTCAGTCGTGTGTGTGTGTTTCATCTGATCTCTCCTGCATGTGTAAAAAGGGACCTGTGTGTGTGTGTGTGTGTGTGTGTGTGTGTGTGTGTAGAAGTGTTTGTGTACATCAGCACTTAGTTTAATAATAAATTATTCTCCGTGCTCAAAGTCAAGTCTGGAGGAACCTCACGATCAGATCCTGGATCAGTCAGAGCTTTCATCAGTTCATAAGCCGAAGTTTAGTCATGTTTAGGAAACACATCTACACCACACACCACACACACACACACACACACACGGCGCTTAACTTCTCACTCAGGGGTCACTTCATCATAAAGGCAGTTCTGTTTTTTTTTTGTTTATTTGTTTGTTTTTTGGAGGGGGGTAATCTTTACGTTTAACATTTTTATCTGTATTTCAGGGGACAAAAAGGTCAATCATGTGACATCAGCTGATCATATGACCTGGAAATATAACACGGTCTTGTATTTTTGATTTGGAGAACCCCTGGACCTCCCACCTTCCTCCTCGTCATCCTCAGGAGGCGAGGGCGCCATGGAGCCGTGTGACGCCGAGGACAGGATGCCGGGACTCGCCGTAGTTTTCTTCCTCTCCCGCTCGGTTTCACTCTCCAAACTCACCACCTCGTACAGCGTGTCCGTGTTACTCTTCCTCTCCAGCTGCAAAACACACACACACACACAAACTCTATCACTTCATCTAACTCTTAAAATATCTATAAAAAGATAAATAAATAAATACATTGACCAAAATGTCTATCCATGCAGCCAAGTCATCTGGTCTGTTGCTAGCGAGTGTAACACACTGACCCGTCCTCCGTATTAGAAAGGTTTTAGTTTGAAGTCTGAGCTTATTCACCTGTCGCAGTTTTAAGTAGAAGGTCTCGGTGTAGCTGCGTTTGCTAAACGGCCAGAAGAGCCTGTCGGTGGGCGGACACACCCTCACACGCGTCTCCAACAGGAAGCGCACCGGCTCCTCCACTTCTGTGATAACGAGGTCCACCGCTGTCGTCACGTACATGAACTTATCTTCTCACACACACACACACACACACACACACACCATGACATGATTAATTCCTCTAAGACGCATTAATATCGGTTATCTCTAAACATGTGATTGATCTGCCGCTCTCTCACTCTTACAGCCGTCTCAAAACACCATCTGCGTTGATCGAGTCTTGAAAATCACGCAGGTTAGAGGCCACATGCGACGATTTGACAAATGAAATTTCATGCAGTTTCTTTATAATCCTACAGGTGGCGCTCTAAACTATTCACACATTTTCAGTCTGTGTGGTAGGAGTGAATATTTTGCCAGGTTTTTTAGAAATAATAATAATGGCAGATGACGTAACTGAGACACACGCTGTTCAGTAACAATGTAGCTTTTTGTTAATGTTATTTTATTAAATTTAATTTCTCTCACTAATTTTGTGTGTGTGTGTGTGTGAGTGTGTGAGTGTGTGTGTACCTTTAGGTGTCTCCTCATTGACGGCCTGAAACTGAGGAGTGTTGGGATTCCAGCTCCCTGTAATGATGTAAGATTTACCATCTGAACTTTTCCCCATCGACTCCTACAGAGAAATTATATTAGAAGAAAAGGAGAAAAAAATTAATAAGCAGATGAAACAGATAAGGAAAAGGAAAAGGAGGGAGAGGGGAGAGAGTTAACTCACAGGGAAAAGTGAGACAGATAGACAGAGAGAGAAGTCAGGAGAGAAGAGAGACAGAAATAGAGGGAGTACCAAAAAAAAAAAGAAAAAGATGTGAGATAGTGGAGAGAGAACTCAGTAAGACAGACGGATATATATGTGTGAGACAGAAAGAGCGAGAAACAGACAGAGAGAGACAGGCAGTCATAGAGAGAGGGAGAGTAAGAGGGAGATGGAGGAAAAGGTGAGAAATTAAGAGAAACAGAAATATTCAAAGCAAGACAAGAGAGTGAGCAGTGTACATGATCATGGGTGAGTTAACTTTAAATAATTAACTGAGATTACACTATTTACACGTCCTTTATCTCGAGCGCTGGCATTAATAAAAACACCAATGAACAAGAATGAGACAAAAACAAACAATGAACCCAACACAAATGTGTACTACACAAGAAATACCACCAAATACCAATGATTCACTGAACCGATGAGAACAATCACATTTGGGTTTAGTTCATTGTTTGTCTTCCATGTTTTTTTTTTATTAATGCCGGCGCTTGAAATAAAGGACCCATAAATAGTGTAATCTCAGTTAATTCATTAATCTGCGCGTTACAAACAGAACGGACTGAGACTCACCAGGTCTAACAGGTGCATGTCACTGTTCTTCACGTTCTTCCCTGGGCTTAAGAGAAGGCCGAAACACCTGCAAAGCACACACACACATTATTTACGTAGTTTGACACGTTCTACTGACACATTTACATTTAAGCCTTTGGCAGACGGCCTTACGCAGAGCGACTTATAGTTTTATCTCTTTATACATCTGAGCAGTTGAGGGTTAAGGGCCTCGTTCAAGGGCCCAACGGTGCCAATGTGGTGGTGGTGGTGGTGGTGGGGTTTCAACCTGGGACCTTCCGGTCATTAGTCCAATGCCTTAACCACTGGTCTCCTCCTGCAGCACAACTATTCTATCCATTCTGTTTTTGCAGTCAAAAGTTTGTGCACCCCAGTGTTTCCGTAGTTGCCGAACTCGCACAACCTTAAGACGGTTTCCATTCGGGATTGTAGCGATGATGACGGAGCAACGATTCTTAACCAACACGGTGCTAGTTAAGTATTGCGGGTGCCTTGACATGTACTGTAGTGCATTACGTAAGGAGGCGTCCACCAATATTGTAGTGCGCTTAAGTAGTGAGGATGAACCAACCAATTTGAGGCTCTGACCCAGAGTGCTTATGTTTCATTTCACTGTGCTGAACGGTGACATGAAATAAAATTTAGTAAAATCTTGATTTTAAATGTTAATTAAAAAAAAAATGTTCATAAGAAGGAATCCAAAAACATGTTGCCGTTAACAGGTGAGCGGACAGGAGAACGGGTTCCTCTTTATGGTCCATGAAGAACAGCAAGTGTTGAATGATTTTAGGGGCTTCATGACAAATAATAACGAGTCTCGACACTGTAGGTAATTCAGCATGAGTTTGGAAAGTACATTGCAAGTTATTTTATGAGTGCGTCGTAACATTGAACAGCTAAAGCATAGGAAATTCGTAAACATGCAATGTTAGAGTTGAGAACAATTCAGTTTTGAGAGTTGAGAACAAAACAACAATTTATTGTGGTTTGATTCTTTTTTTAAAATTTTTTTTTTTTTTATCACAAATCTCTGCATTACAGGGGTGTGTAAAGTTTTTTTTCATAGGCATTGTACGTACAGCGCCCATAATTTACAGCCAACCATGACGAAAAAAAAAAAAATCAAGCTATAATCTACATATACAACATGAAGAATCCATGTTGTGTGTTTTGTGTAACGAACACAGTGAGGCTACGGCTAACGTGTGCATCACTAAACCATTATAGACTCATAAATATTTCATCACATTTGCATACTAATGGATTTTTAAAGCGCTGGTTCTCACACACGTCAACATCCTGACATTTTTCATCCTCATGCGTTAATCAGAGAACATTCTGCTTTAGTATTATTTTTTTTTTTTAAATACATATTGTATAAACGTCACACAGCTGTCTTTAGTCTAAGAGAAAGACATCCATCCATCACGCTCTTGTCTTTAGGGAGGATCGCGCGTTAAAAGCTGTGTTTATCATGATGGAATTGAACGTCTCTAAGAGACAGGAGGACATTCATAAAGAGACGAACCTCTCGATAGCCAGCTCTTTGTTAGACGTCTGTTGGACGTAGATGACGATCTTCTTGTCCATCCCAGGACGAAGCTTGAAGCTCTGTCTGTCCTTGTCCTTGGATACGGCGCTGTTCAGAGACAAAAAATAATGATTTTGTTTTAATGAACAAAATAATAAGAGTCTGGAGGGTTAAGTGTAAAAATACTTAAAAGTCCATAAAGGGAATTAAATTATTATTGAAATAAGTTGTGATTCGGTAAATGTATAATTATTGTAATGGCTGAATGTTTAAACAATTAATAAAACATTTTATTTAGTCAAAGAAATTTGTACAGTGTGATGTTACAAATGCTTCTCAAATGTGTATTAATTTTCTTTCTTTTTTTTTAAATAGAAATCTATTGCACCGCCATCTTCACTTCTTCATCATCTTGACGCTTTCAGGCGACCAAACATGTGAAAGTCTGACAGAGTGAAATCAGGACTATAGGGAGGACGCTTTAACACCTCAGCGTGTCTCGCATATCGGTCCTCTGTGGTTAATACGAAGTTTAGCCTTCAGCTCTTCAATAAGCGTCTCACTGTAACGAGCACTGTTGATTGTTGAACCTTTCTCCTGATTATGTTCCAAAACTTCTGGCCCTTGAGAATTCCAGAAAGCTGTAAGCGTTGATGGATTCTTTTTGAAACCGAAAGCGCTGATAGGACAGAAGGAGGAGAACAGAAGGTTTAATACGACTGGAGTGCAGATAATTTTTGACTCACCCTCGTATCTATCGATCTTACAACATGCACATTTTAAAGCAAGAACTTTACATGTCTGCATTGTGTTTTTTTTTCTGTGCACCTTCTACAATCCCAAAAATCACTATATTTCATGTGCATGTAAAAATCACACAAGGTCCAAAAAAGTTTAAAATAAAATTCGATAATACATGTTTAACAAAATCGTGATTTTAATGATTTGTTTTTTTAATGTGTTTGATCAAGTCCATTTAGTTTGATTTGTAAATTTATACATTTATATATTTAATAATTATTTACCCATGTGAAGCTCTGTAATATTTTTATTACTTTATTTTAAGGAATAAACCAGTCCATGTTGTGCTATTGGTGTGAAATAATCAGTTTTGGGGTTTATTTATTTTATTTATTTATTTTTTTTTATCATACTGCACCAAAAGTGATTTGATGTGAATGACATAACTTTTTATTTCCTTTACAGCAGCTATAAACGCTCACACCCTCAGCACTTATCTCTTACTTCAAGTTTAAACGCAGCTCTTCACATTACAGAGAAACTCTAAAATAAAAACTGTAAACACCTCTGCCCTGAAGATGACAGAAAAACAAAAAGGTTACAGCTGTTACAAAATGTGAACACTGGAGACTCCTTCTTGTTAAACGTTAAATAAGCGTCTAACTTACAGAAAATGTCATTAAAAATATATATATTTTAAAAAAAAAAAACACCTGTTACTATGCTAACAACAATATAGATAAAAAAAATTTTTTAAAAATCAAATCAACACCTTACATAACTGAAAAGTTATGATTATCTGCTTTTTAATTCTCCAGATGTTTTAGTTCGGCTACTATTTGTTTTTCAGGTCACTACAGGTTTAGTGTTTTTTTTTTTACTTTCCACATTTATGTTGCTAAATGATGATTTTTTTTTTTTTTTTTACCGTAAACACTCCCGCTAAAGACTCTGAAATCTTTTAATCTCCTTCTCCAGCTTTGTGAAAGGTCACTATTTTCTGGTTTAGGGCGTGTGAAAGATTTTTCCTGCTTCTCACTAAGCCTTAAAACGGCTGCTTGAGAATTTCAGCGTTTCAGTTTTACGGCTTAAATTAGACTTGACGACATAAGAAACACTAATAAGACTAATAAGAGTTTAAATAAGTCATCAAGAGCATACGAAAGGGGGATGCAAACTTTTAAGCAGATCTGGCCCTGCTAGCTCAGTTGCATTGTCTGTGAATGCTTGAAAAGTTTGAGATTTTTTTCTGGATTACTTTCTACCACTTTATTATACAAGCATAAAATACACTCACTGAGAGTCTGTCACACACACACACACACACACACACACACACACACACACACACACACGGTGCTGAGGTACAGCCTAAAAATAAGCTTTTCCCAGCTCGGGGAATGACGGCGCTGTTTCTGCCTCCAGCTTTCAGTCAAAAGTGAAAGGCTGAGCTGGTGCTTTACTGCTGATGAAGCCACACACACACACACACACACACACATACACAAATTCTACTGACATCTAGAATGCTACCTTTGATTGTGTTTTAAAGTACGATCAAGAAGAATTTCTTGTTATAAACACTGATGTAACATCTGCCCTTACACTCTCGATCATAAAAAATTCGGATAAAGTGGACGGCTTCTCCTGAGCCCTGAAAACGTCAGATGTTCCTCAGCTGAAATCTGGTGATGATGTAAACAGTCAGCCTTGGTGTTGTGTGTTTCACTCCACGGCCCATCAGGTGATCTTTTAAGAAGCTGTTTTTCTTTCATCTGCTTTTACTGTTCCATAACGTAACGAGTGATGAGGCAGTGAGAGGAAGTGCAGTTCCACCACATGGTACCGCCATCAAGTTGATTATTGTCCAGCATTATAACAGAACGTCTGGAACTGTTTAATTCCTTTTAAAACACTGCAATTTAGCTGAGAAACTAAACAGATAACAATCCCACAGCTAAATCTAACTTTTCACTAAACTACTAATTGTGTGTGTGTGACTATGTGTTCACACTTGATTTGATTAAAACGAACTCTGGTGCGGTTCACTTGAACAGGTGTGAACGTGAGCTTCCAAACGAGCTCTGGTGCAGTTTGATCAAAGTGAACACACCACAGAACAAAGATATCCTACTAACTAACTTTTTGGAAACTAACTTTTTTTTTTTTTTACAGTTATGCACTTTTATAATATCTCAAACTTTTACATTTAACAAATGTTAAATTAAAATCTCTCAAATAGGACCAGCAAACCCACCTACTGCAGGGCTCAAACTCGGATCCTTAAACCTGGAAATCAATAAAAAAAATAGTTCCCCTTGAAGGCAGCTCGAGCACACAACACCTCGAGCCATTGTGTCTCAGATCTCATGGTGATGTTAACTCATCCGCATTATTATGTGTGTTAAACGTGTCGTTATCACACACAGTCGGGTAACAGCGTTGCTATTATGGGAAGCCATTAGGGTCAAAGTGATGGTCATATGATTAATCTGCGTTAAAAAAAATAGTAATGCGTTCAAATTTCTAGATTAATCACATGTTAATGCTAGCGAAGCAGATTTGGTTTGTTTTAGGGCTGTCAGCATTATCTGATAACGATAGCTGTATCTGAGAACGTTCACCGCTCCACTTTAGAGCAGTTTGATCGGGCAGGGAATGAGGAGAAAATCCTGGCTTACAGTGAAAGTTCTCAGGTTCAGTCATCATTATCAGATAATGCGATCAAAGCACAGTCGGTTTGTTTACTAAAGAGTTCGTTTAGAAGCGGACCGAGACCCACCCTTACAAGCCGTCCCGATTCTTCTTTTGTTGCGCTGCGAGGTTCAGACTGCAACGTTCACACTAATTCGAGTAAACCGTGCTAACAGATCAATCGCAACAGAGCTTGTTTAAATCAAACCAAACATGTCAAGTACATCGTACCATGACATCGATGTAGCAAAAAGTTCAGGAGAGCACACACACAAACACACACACAAACACACACACAAACACACACACAAACACACACACAGAGGGTGAGGGGGATTTCTGTCTTGTGGGTGTGAATAATCTCTTAATGGGGGAAAAGTCAGCAAAGGACATGAGGGAGATAAATTAGAGGAAGTACTTATCTGTACTTTCATGAAAGTACAAGAGTCCAAAAAAAAAAATAAAAAAAACGAAAAAGAAACCAAAAGAAAAAGAAGGGCTCTTCTCTTCTATTTTTATCAGTCCATCAGAACAGGACAGATGACTTCCGAAAGCGCATGAGGTTATAAATATCCACTTTACAATAAAAAAAGGATTTATTCAGTTGATGCAGTGAGAGGAAAGTTCAGGAACAAACCCACAGGACAAGAAGACAGAGCTGGTATTTATTTACATTACACACAGTAAAGACTTATTTATTTAAAAATATTACAGTTTTAAAACATCTATATTTTAAATATATATATATATATATATATATATATATATATATATATATTAAAAATTAAACATTTATAAAGATTTATAATTATTTAGAACAGTGAGAAGTCGTTGTGAGTGTGTGCTTTAATTTGAATATCTAATTAACAATGCTCACCTGAAGGTGCCCTTCCCATCATCCTCTTTGATCTCCAGACTGACGGTGAAGGTGAACACGTCGCTGTCTGGCGTGAGGGGCGGAGCCTGAGCTGTGAGCGATGCCTTATTGGCCGACCGCCGAAAGGCTGTGGCAAAGCTGTAGAGTATTCTGCTGACCTGTATTGGAACATACACACACACACACACACACGGACGATGATTCAGTGTTTTAAAGCATGCTGTACCGCATGCTGATATTCAGTACAACAGCACGACCTCGAGTGTGATATCGCTTTTATACAACGTTTATACATCAGAACTGCTGGTTAATCCTGGCATATAACCCATGAATGACTGTTTTGAGGGACGTTTGCTGTCTCCTTTTCTGCAGTCACCCATGATTCTTATCACAGGGACGAGAGAGAGTGAGTAATAAAAATAGTTTTTATTTATACCTGCTTTTACATGCGCTATTTTAAATGACAAAACTTTGGTTATACTATTCAGTTTATTTACTTACCAAAACAATACCAAGGCAAAACATATGACTATCCTAAATAAATAAATTTCTAAAATGTCTGACCATCATACACTGCAATAAAAAATATTTTATACTGCCAATTTTTGCATTTGTTTTGGAATTCAAAAAACAAAATTGTTATTTTGTTTTTTGTTCTATTCATTTAAAAAGCAGCAACACAAACGATGATAATAAAAAAAAACAATTAACTGAAAACAACAAGCACTGAATAAGGTTTTATCGACATTATTTTAAAAAAAAATTTCAATAGTTGTAAATTTATTTTTACGTTACAGTTACGATATTTAATATAGGAATTAATATAATAGTTATATAATTCTATTATTAATTACTTGTCACTGCTTTTATTTTAACACATTTATCACATTTATTTTGGATTACATTTATTCTCCATTTATTCATTCATGGGTTGTTTTTTTTACGTACTCTATTAGGCTTCTATTTATTTATTTATTTATTTATTTATTTTTACTGTGTTCCAATTTTAAACAAATTATTAACACGCATATTTATGTTAGTCACGCTTTTCTCATTGTGTGTGCGTGTGTAATGTACACTGTACAATAATGTAAAATCAACAATGGAAGTTGAGGATGAGTGTTTAAGACAGATGTGCACTTGTTGGCCTGAACTTTAGGAATAAAAGGAGAAATTTTATTCATCTTAATTATCAGCCCCACCTAGTGGACAAGCCACAAAACTGCACGTTACAGATGTGTTATGAGACAATTTGCATAGATTTATACAACAGGGCTGATAGTGGAAAAAATTCTTGAGCCTGAACTTTTTTTCCTTGCCCCCGAGGTGAGTAGGGGTGGGGGTACTATGTATGCGACGCACTTTTAACACA
>JAQQZS010000009.1:26492868-26508260 GCA_030068045.1 Platyallabes tihoni | reverse complement strand
TAGCACATATCTGATTTATATCTGATTTATTTCCACATATGAAGGAGGCCTGAAACCGATCTCGAAATATCGGAATGGATGCGTTTTTTTCCTGTTTACACGGACATAGAACATATCCGATATGCGTCACATACAGTATGAGGAAAAAAATCGGAATTGGGTCACATTTAACTGACACTGACAGTGTAAACGTAGCCTAATTGTGCTCCCCAAGTTCTACAACTCCATGTTGCTGCATAAACACAGAGCCACTGTAAGGTGTAACTGTGTGTAAACACAAACTGCACACATCAGGTGAAGCTGCCAAACAAACCCATGAACACGATCAATAGCCAATCATTAGACAGTCAACAAAACCACAAAGCAGGAGCAAGGGCATAAGAAGAAAGGAAGATGATTGTTCTTTTCCACCAACGAGGTGCTCATTGTGGTGTTTTTTAATCAATTTACAGTAATATTTAAATTTGTAATATTTAAAATAGTTTTATAACTAGCGATTTACAAGGTTCTACCAGAAAGAATAAGGGTTTCTAGGCTCCTAATAGGGGTCTATTTAAATGGCTAACAGTTTCTAGGCTCAAAAATGGGTTTTTCTTGAAGGAAATGTAAAAATTTCATCTTCTAAAAGCGTTCTACATGAAGGAGTAAAAAATATGTAGAAGTAGAAAGTAGAAAGAAATAATAATAATAGGCCTCCTAGAAGGGTTCTCCATGAATTTCAGGTTCATACGGTCCTAAGTGAGTCATAACTGGAGGAATAAGTTTTTGTGGTCATTCAAGTAAACTTTCTTGGGAGAACTGAAGGTTCTTAAGATCTGTAGGTTCTTGGGCTCCTTATAGAGTCCTATTTACCAGACATAAAGTTGTTAAGGGCTCTCCCTGAATGGGTAAAGATTTGTGGACTTCTGAAAGTACACTACTTGGAGAACTAAAGGTTGTTAGCCTTCTAATAGGGTTTTCCTTTAAAGACCAAAAGGTTCTTCAGTTCCTAAAATGGTTTCACAGGAATGACTAAAGATTCTGAACCTCCTAAAATAATTCTAATGAAATGACTAAGGGTTGTGATACAAAAAAGGTTCTAGGCTCTAAAGAGAGTTCTATTTGAGGTTCTTAAGATCCTAAAAGTGGAGCATCTGCTAAACAAGTCCAGGTGAATGAGTTATAATTATGGAAATTATTTCTTTCTGACCAATCAGAAACAAGAATTGTCACATAATTGTGCATAATTATTGACAATGATGATTTACTGTGGGTGTGGACTGAATGGATGTTAATATAAAGTTCTGTTTTAGTGAACGCTCACATATTACAGACCTGGTGCTTAAAATGCACTTTGAACCAGCACCAGCTCTGGCAGTGGAAAAGGTGTGGGAGACCACAAGCACATATAGAAGGGGCACGAGAAAAGAAAAGGGAAACGGAAGCAAGAGAGAAGGAGACTGACCTTAAAGCTGACCCCTTCCTCAGAAATCACCTGCGTAACAAACAAGAGGTTTAGAAGAGCCTCTTACAGGAGAATAACACGGAGAAGTACATGAAGAACATGCAGAATGATGAAACATGGATACATGTATGTGGATCAGCGTTTAGATCACGCTAAACATTCCCCATGCAGGTCTGACCAAGGTGAACAAATAATGTGTGAGCGCCTAGTGGCTGCTACATGTCAGTTCACCCACACTGACGATGAGAGTCCGATGTGGAAGCAGAAGAACATATTAGACAGAATGTCGCAGTGTGTCCTTCCCCAAAAATCTGATTAAAATAAAGATGAACAAAGCTCCCACAACACCACAAACGACCAAAAAAAGAACAAGAAGAAGGGATTTCACAAGAGAGACAGAAAGGAGCGAAGAAGAAAACAAGACAAAAAGAACCATGGATGTTTTTCTTCAAGGAAAAAAGTTTTTCCAACAAAGGAGTGAACAATGACCCGAAGTGACACACACTCCACCTGTGTGTGTGTGAGTGTGTGAGTGAGTGAAAGAGAGAGAGAGAGAAAGAGAGAGATACAATGGAATAGAATTTTTTTTTGTTCTTTCAGCATGAGAAAAGCGAGATAATGCAACAAAAGAATGAGCAAATGTCCTGATGACCAACACTGTGTATGTGTGTGTGTGTGCGCATGTTTAAAGGGGAAAAAAAAGACCTGTATATATTTTTTTATATCAAATGTATGAATATAAAAACAGGTAACCTAATACAACCTTCCACTGCTAATCCCTAATCACTGAACCAACACTAATCCAACCAAATCCTTTTATCCTCAATCATTTATAACCATTAAACGAACCAAACCCCCTACTACAACCTCTTATCCAATCCTAATCTTAATCCTAACACCTGATCCTTCTCTAACCATTAATCCACTCTGAACCCTATCCCCAAATCTACTTTATACATTAATCTTAATCAAATCCTAATCAACGCTAATTATTGATTCAACCCCATCTTATATCCAATCATAACCCTTAATCCAACCCAATTTCTGGTAAAAATCCTTTTGTCAATACAACTCTAGGCCCAATTCAACCCAATCTGATACCCAATCCTAATCCAAGGCTAATTTATAATCCAATTCTAATCTTAAATCTACCCTACTCCAACCCTAATTTCTAATCCAAACCTAACCCTTAATCCAAACATAATTTTGGATAAAAATCCTTATATTAATCCAACTCTAGGTCTAATCCAACCAAACATGCATATAATCCAATCCTAACCGTTAATACAAACTCAATCTTAATCTAACCCTAACTTCCGATCTAATCCTACTTCAAAAATTATTAACCTTAACACTAATTTCTAACCCAATCTTAATTTAATCCAACCTTAAACCCTAATAAAATTTTAATCTAGGCTTAAACTAAGTCCAACCCTAAAACATATCCCATATTCCAATAATAACTCACAAACCTCATCTAATCCCAACACTAAGAACAGTTAAGATTCATTTTAATATGTTGTTTCTATAAAATAAAAAAATGTCAAATAAAATGTTAAAACAAAATTTGTTCACTGTAATCTAAACAACAGCTCAAACCTCTGATCTTACTTTCACAGAAATCTGTGTGTGTGTGTAAAGGTGTGTTCGCATTAGACAAAGGTTTCCCTTGTCTACACACACCTGTTCAGTAAGGTCAGTGTCTGTAGGTCCCAGTGTCTCTGTCTTGACAAACTCCAGCTCGGGCACAGGTCTTACCTTCAGGCCCGTCTTTTCATCGTCACTGCCGTTATTAGTGGACGGGGTCTCGTCCCCGAGGCGGGACACCAGCACAAAGTCCTCGCTGTTCAGAGTGGACACCGAGTCAGAGGAGGCACTAATTTTCCCCACGGAGGCCATGTCATCCATGACTGCTACACCGAGCCGGAGGCACTCATGAATGACACTCAGTGATCTGAATCACCTGAGGACAAAAAACAAACAGGAAGGAAATAAAGCATGGGTTATAAGAACAGGAACGCATAAAGGGTTAACTTCATCCAACGTGCCCAGGTCAGATTTCCTGCTGGGTTAACAGAGATAAATAGTGGTGCAAAAAAAAAGGGGTATTTAAAAACTAAGTGCTAAGTGATAAGAAACCATCCAGGTATAGATTTTATTTAAAAGAAACACACATCAGATGTCATGGTAGAGATCCACTGCTTTAGTAGAATTAATTATATTATCCCATGTTTCCTCCTTTCACCTGAATGCTACAAAACTTAGGAAACAAGATAACAGCTTGAAAAATTAATTTGTAACTCACACTAATCAGTATGAACACAGTAACATTATTAGAAAGAAGTAAACTCTTAGGTGTGTTTTACAGGAAGTACAGCACTACAGCCACCAGTGATAACATGCAAAGCACACACACATACACACACACACACATATCCATAGCAATATGGAAATGAAAAGACAGAGGAGTTCCCGGTTCACCTGCAGGAACACAGTGGTGTAAATACGACACTTCTGAGATGGCGGAGTTTTCAATTTGTCAGCGTTTATTTCACATAAACAATCATCATCAGTTCTGATCGGCTACACCGACGCCCCACTCGCCATACCTCTGTTTCACATCCTATGTCACATTTTGGTATTATATCCTAAACCAAACTCTGCTTTTTAGCCAGACAGAAACAAAAACCAGGAACAGAGAGAAAGAGAGATAAAGAGAGAGAGCATTAACAGAAAGTGAGAGTACAGACATGAAGAGAAAGAAAAACCAGTAGAGCAGGAAGAATTTTTTTAAAAAGGCAGATAATACTTTTTTTCTGCAAACAAGAAACCGAATCTAGAGGACTCATCTTGTGTAAAAACACAGCTCCAGAAACATGACATGAGTACATGAGGACCAAAAAAATAGCATACAAAAAAACTAAATAAAAGATTCTGAAAATTATGACAGTTTTAGTCTTCTACTACAGCCATTTATGAAGAATTCATAATTCTTCATTTAGTTTAGTTATGTATAGTTAGTTCTTGCTTAAATATAGTGGCTGTGATGATATCGTCACTTCTGACACTGGAGATTCATTTCATAACTGTTTACCATATTAACAATCCTATAAGCGTTCTGCTTAAATTACAAAAAGGCTCCCAAAAGAACTGTTGAAGGGTTAAACGTTCCTAGGTGTCTAACAGGGTTCTACTTGAAGGACTAAAGGTTCTTATGCTCGTTAAAAGGTTCCAGTTGGAGGATTAATAGTCTCATGATCCATAAATTGTTCTGTTAAAATTAGGAATTAGTTGAATTAGTTCTCCTTTGATGAATAAAGGTGCTTAGGGTCCTAAAAAGGTTTCACTTGAATTACTAAAATATCATATACTCCTAAAAGGGTTGTACTTACTAAACATTCTTGCCTTTTTAAAAGGTGTTCTACAACAATCACCGAGGGTTCTTAATAGAGATAGACCAATTGCAATTTCAGAAATATAATTCTGAACTAGGATTGTACTTGAATGACTAAAGGTTCTTAGTGGTCCTAAAAGTTTTATTTAGATTACTAAAAGGTTCTTATATTCCTAAAATATTAGAAGAAAAAATCCTAATTTTTTATAAGGGTTTTATACGAATTCCTGAGGATAATTGTTTCACTTGAATCACCCAGGGTTCTAAGTAAAGAGACACTGATTGCTTTAATTGACAGCATACAAAAAAAAACTTTTTTTTGTAACTTTAATAAAAAATAAATAAATAAATAAATAATCACATGTATATAATAAAACAAGGGCTATTAAACATATTTACATTTACAGGGTTAACAAGACTTTCTCAAGGTTACTGTTTTAATGCACAAGAGTAAAATGAGTGTGCTTGATATCAAAGAAAAAAAAACTCATTCTGACGTGCTGATAAGATTAGCTGACTAGCTTGTTGAAGAGGAAATAACTTTGACTTAAATCAAGTTTACAGTGGATCTCATTGAATTAGAATAGAATTATATCGAGTGTTTTTTTTTTTATAATTTCAATTAATTAGTATGAACACTGTATCTCTCCGTCTACGTCCGTACACGCCTGGTAAAAACTGCTGACTTGACAGTTGTTCAACAGCCTCCAAAAGGAGCACAAGACACTGAATTGCTGAAAGGGTCACAGCTGAAAGGGCTGGCTGTTCACAGGGTGCTGTATTGAAGCATATTCAGGAATATGCTACAACTGTTGCACTCCTAGTATCAAGCTACATCTTACCTGGACTAAAGAGGAAAAAAAAAAACTCAGCCAAAGTCCTGTTTGTAAATGAAAGTAAATTTTGCATTTCATTTGGAAATCTAGCTCCCAAAGTCTTTAGGAAGAGAGCAGAGGCACAGAATCCAGAAATTTGTCTGAATTCCAGTGTGAAGTTTCCACAGTCTGTGATTGATGATTTGGGGTGTCGTGTCTGGTGCTGGTGTTGGACCACTGCGTTTTATCAACTCCAAAGTCAACACCACTGTCCACCAGGAGATTTTTAGAGCACTTCAGTGACGATTATGCAAATTATTTTTGCTTCTTTCAAAGAACTGATTTATGGTGATTGTGTGATGCGGCCCAACGCACAGCGGAGTGCCACTACACCCTAGCTATCACAGTTTTAATGTTTGCCATGTTCCCTTTAAAACCTGTTGTGTCCTGGTTGAATGAGGCTCATAAAAGCAAACAGATAAAACCAAGAACGCTGTGCAAATCATGAGAATTAAGTAAAAATCAATTTAATTACCAAAATAAGGTAGTGTGTTTTTTTTTAGGATGGCTTCACTACGCAAGAATTCAAAAAAAGTACTGCTGATGTTCACCAGCGAGAACTTTTTTAGTTTTCATTTTATAACAAGCTGTTAAATTTACAACGACTTACGTTTTACTGGAGGGATTTTGTTTAGGCTTGATTTATTTATTTATTTATTTTTATTTACAGTAATCCCAAACGTTATTCGGAAGCTGTATAGGAAGTGAAAGGCAGGCTGTGGCTTCGTCGCTATGCCCGTGTATTGTCTTGTGTCCTCGCCTAACACACACATACTCAGACTCTCACACACACACTGGGTCAGTGGCATTTCCTCCAGTGACACTGTGTATCGTTTTCTCAATACATGTGCGCGCACACACACACGCACTGTTGTTTCATGCTTGATCACACCGAGTTTAATAATGGTCGCCTTGTTTCTCTCACTCACACACACATACACACACACAGAAGCCTTTCCGGTCTGTGGTCAATTGGCTGGACATTAACAACCACATCTGGTGGGCGGGATCTAATATTCTAACGAGCACCCTTTAGCTTTAAAGCCTTCTGTCTGAGCAACTAAAGACAAAGGCGCAAGTGGCGAAATCATGGAGGAATGTTCACCCTCCATAAAAGAGAGAAAGAGATGGAAAGAGAAAAAGATATAGACAGGAAAAGAGAGAAAGAGAGGGGGAACAGAGGAAAGAGACAGGCAAGAAGAGAAAGTAAGGGAGAGACACAAACAGACAAAGCGAGAGATGGGGACAAATATGACGGGGAGAAAGGGAGAGAGAAAGAGAAAGGGAAGGGAGATGGACAGAAAGAGAGGGAAAGAGACTAGAAATAAGAGAAGGATAAGGGATGGGGTAAAGAAATAGATAGAGAAGGGAAGAAGAGAGAGAGACAGATACACAGATAAAAGCGTGAGAAAAGACAGAGAAAGTAAAAGAGAATGTGTGATAATGTGTGTGATCAATTTGTGTGTATACATCATAAAATATTTTTTTATTAAAAGTTTTTTGTGTATAATGCATGTGTGTGTGTGTGTGCATGCGTGCACGGTTATTAAGTATAAACCCTGGTGTTATGTAACAGATCTGTTTTGTCTCACAATCACCCACCAGGCAGAAGACAGATTATTCAACAATCTCTGTTGTTCAAACACTGACCAATCACACACACACACACACACACCACCCAGGAACTTTAATGTGTTTCATAGAGCTGCGAGTTCTTCCTGAATACATCTGAATTGTGTCTCAGCACACGGCTGCCCCAGCACTCATGTAGAGACAGATCGATACTGGAATCAGGTACCGTGTTCGACACGGTATTCGTTCTGGTACCAGGTGATACTACATGACAAGCCATGTACATGCTCGCTCATACAGATCAATTCACACAGTTGAGAGGGTTCTCTGGAGAACTTTAAAAATCAAAATGCTTTTCAGGCATCTTCAGGAACCTGAGCAAATCCCTCCAATGTCAGGGCTTGCTGGGGAATGTTGGCCCGATAAATAAAATACACACACAGAATTTTTTAAAAAAAACGTCATTTCATAAAAGTACACCTGTGCTCGTATTATTTTCTTTAACAGAGAGATAGAGAGATACATATAGAGACACATCCGCTACCTTTTCCCTGAACTATAAATATGCATGATTAAAAAAAATCCCTCATTGGTGCATCACATGACTTCTCTCCATTAAAATTTAAGTCCATTAAACCTGATTATAACACCACCATGACACACACTGTAACGAGCCATACTCTGACTAGAATAACCTTTGTGCGATTGGTCCAAATTTAGGGTCATCAGTAGCTGAGCTCATACACAGCCACACCCCCAAATCTGTATTCTCTCTGTGAACAGAAACATCACCTTAGAGTAAAAACATCCGCTTCAACCCGGTCTGGATTTTTTCCCAGATCCTACCACACCTGTGCCAGGTAACTTGCTCTACAGCCTGATAAACAGAAAAGGAGGGAGAGAGTGTAAGTGTGTGTGAGTGTGTCAGCTGACACTGTGCTTGTGAAATATTTGTACACTGTAGCTGTACTTGTCCAGAATAAATCGCTTGCTCCCATATTAACCAACAGACGAGTTAGAACACGTATATAAAACAGCTGTAACAAAAGAACGAGCTGAATCTTGTAACAAAAGATCACGCCTGGTCATGGTCAGCAAAAAGAAACACCACGACGGGAAACCACCAAGTAAACAGCGACTCCTCACAATATTTACATTTACAACCAGCAATGCAACCCAATGTCACGGAAATAAAGATTCGGTTACCGGGTAGAAATGATCAGTCGATCAGGAAGCCAACTATCATGAGTGACGTATACTGTTCTCTTCAAAACACCTGATTTGAAAATAAGAGGCGATACGATTCACCATTTGTCTATTTTGTTTTGACATCACATGCAGAAGTTGGGGTTGAGTCTCAACTCAAGTTTCTAGAAATGTTGGAAATTACAATTTATGCAGACACAACGTTAAATTTACATTAAATTAAACAAATGACTTTCTCAGGTGTGTTTTTTAAGCATTCTTCTGTGATCAAAAAGTGGGGAAATAGATTCAGTTATGAATTGCGATTTTGTTGTGCGGTTATTCACTTATCGCAACACTGACTCCAAAATCGATTGTTTTAAAAAAAAACAAAATGTACGTTTCTAATAGAGATGAACTGGTCGATAAGCTCATGACCAGAATTGTCTGGTTTTCAGTTTGACTGGCCGTGACCGGGGATCGGTCGATCAGCCTCAGATATAAACAATTCTGTACCGAGCTCAGAAGCTGCTGAGTGGCATTTTTATGGTGTTATGTTATTAAAAAAATTACACGCTAAAAGCCTCCAATCTGCCTTTGTCTCCGAACTCCATGAGTGAATTAATTTCAAACCCACTCATTACACACACTTACTAAGCACAGTAAACAGTCAAAAAGTTGCCGCACTCTAAACTATTCACACGTTTTCATCTCGTGTGGTAGAAGTGAATTAATTGATAAGTTTGTTTAGATTTAACTTAAAGTTAAATGTTAAACTCTTGTATTTGTGGTAAGTTTGTATTGTTTAAAAGCAACGTTGGTTTTTAAGTGAGAAAACGTTCTAAGGAATGAGCTACATTTAATTACGTCAATTTTTTTTTTTAAGGTTTACAATTGTAACAAAATCAGGGGAAAATGTAATATTAAATTGGGATATTTATAAAATCATGATATTTGTAGAATTGCATTTTTAAACAAAGAGGTATCTTGAGGTGGCAGGTGACTTGTGATTCCCACCTCTACAGAACATCATAAATTAATTCCATTGACTTTATTTAAATATAGCGTGTTTTAGAGATAAAAATTGCAACAAAGCAGTCTCACAAAAACTCTGATGTAGCTTAAGATTACAGGTGGCACGGTGGCGTAGTGGTTAGTTCCCGTCTCTGGTCTGTGCACGTTTGCACGGTGTTTGGTGGGTTTCTTCCAGGTTCTCTGGTTTCCTCCCAGTCCAGAGTGCAGGATCGGTTCACTGGCATTTCCAAATTGCCCAGTAGTGTGTGAATGGTGTGTATGTGTGTGTGTGTGTGTGTGTGTGCACCCTGCAACTGATTGGCACCCCGTCCAGAGTGTACCCCACCTCGTGCCCCAAGTCTCCTGGAATAGGCTCCAAGCCAACCCCCGGGAGCCTGTACACAATATGAAGCGGTACGTAAGAGAAGTGATATATTTCAAACCCCGTGACCTCCACACTGATCTAACATCCCCGCCAGCGTGCACGCGAGGCAAAAAAAAACGGTCGTCTCGCGCTTTATTAAAAAAAAATCGCACGTGCGACAACTAACGCTCCTTGCCCGCGCGCGCACACACAAATATGTTGTGTAGTACAATTGTGTGCGTGCGTGCGCGTGTTCTCCCATCAGTGTTGTCTGTTAGGTTCAGGGCTGGGTTGGGCGCGCGCTCAGATGATCCCACAGTGTCGCTGTAAAATCACCACAGATTCCACGAGAAACACACACAAGTCCTCAGAAAATACACACAATAAAAATATGAATAGAACAACACACTTGCGAACGTGAGCCTGGAACTGATGCTGAGGTAGCAAAAGCTAACCGAGCTAGCTAGTTTGTTTTTTGTAACAAACCGTAAATTTTCACGTTACATACATACAACCGCCTCGACAGACACACGTTCCAGACGTTGAGGACTTAGGGGATGTCTGGAAAACGTTTTAAGACGAAAATTCGAGTAATTAGCTAACGTTTCTGACAGGCTAGCAAACTGCGTTATTCCGGTTCCTACCTATATTCTGGAAAAATCCCTCGCTTCCCCGGAAGCGTGATACAATATAATTCCGCATTCTGATTGGTTGGCTGTGTCTCGAGTCTGATAAAACAGCCAATCGTAGCACGCGAAGGCGGGGTTAGACACAATACGGGTAGGATAAGTAATATCTCGGGCACTAGGCATGTATATTTTAGCTAACAAGACAATCTCACTCAGGGTATTATCATCACCACATCCAGCTAATAATAATAAGAAAAACCTCGAAATGAGTTATTTACAGGACACACGCCTTAAAGTCGAATTATTTCCAAGGAAGACAAAGATATAGCTGACAAATATCCTACCTTTTCCCCCAGAAGACTTTTTTTGTTTTTATTCCACAGAGGTTTGACAGAACACGGCACAGAGCAGCAGCAGCGCCGTAAACACAACCCGAACGCCGCGACTATTACGCATGCGCGTGTTCTACATCCTTGCGCATGCTCACAACCGGCTTTCTAAATGTCAGGCTTGTTTAGCAAAAAATACGATAATATATAACAGTGTTGTAAATAACACACACGCCTCTATTATATGCAAAAGAAATTAAACTGGATCCATATTGTGATTTGACACACGTTTATCGATATTAAGTGATTCACTGAGTCGATTCAGTCTATCAGGTGGACAATTATAAAAAGAATTTTTAAAAAAATGAGTTTATAGACTGGTTCTCTAACACACCAACAGGTGGCAGCACAAGGCCGCACATATAATCAAAGGGAGCACGGGTTTTCATAAGTCAGTGTGCCAAAAGACATCATCCTGTGTACATCTGGAGCTGGTGCTGTTCTGACCACATGCGTTTCCACGTCTGCTATTTCATCATGGACATGAAATTCCGCATGAAACTGGGCAAATCCACCACAGAGACGTTTGACTTGATTCGGCAAGTTCACAGCGAGTCATTCGAGGTGTTTTGAGCGGCACACACACTTCAAAAGCGGTAGAACACCTTTGAAAGACGACGAGAGCTTCAACAAACTCAACATCAGAAAATGTCAAAATCCTTCGGCAACTTGTGCATGATGATGGTCAAAGGACATTTGTTTTAACATCGCTGCCGTTGTCGGGGTCATACGGAACGGTCCAGGAGATCCTCACGTGTGATTTGAACATGCGCCTTTTTGCTGCCGACCCGGGAGCAGGAGGAACATCGTATCGAAGTCTGCGGAGAACTCCGTCAGCGTCCCGTGGATGACCCCTCCTTCATGTCGAGGATCATTAGCGGTGACCTAACTTGGGCGTACGGGTACGACCCCGAGACGAAGCAACAGTCTTCACAGTGGAAGAGCCCGTCATCTCCACTACCAAAGAAGGCGTCCGCAGCTCGGCCAAGTGCGTGCTCATCTTTTTCAACATTTGTGCATCGAGAATTCATCCAGGACCGTCAATAGCAAACTCTACTGCCAGATTTTAAGGCGTCTGAAGGAGGACAAACACAGCTAATCTCTAAACTTTTTGTAAACCTCTCAATTATTATTCTTAAAATAAAATCTTATTAAAATAAAAGGACAATCACAGGTGAAAATATCACCAAAAAGTGTCAACTCTCAGAGTGACTCACTGAAAAATTCTTGATCATTAAACAAAAAACAATGACACCATGTTTGAGGGGGAAAAAAAATCAATTTTATTACCTCAGCATGCAGTAACAATGACCTGTAATAACCTTTACATAAAATTTCCCCCATCATCAGCATGGGCTTACAGCGGCTCAGACCTCCCCAAAAGGTACGAAACAGCAAACAGCAAAGATACGAAACAGTGCATTAAAATACAGTTCATGTTCCTACCAAAAGATAATTCACAATATAATCCTCTTTATTAGAATCTCTAATAAATATCTATGCATTTATCATAAAACTGCAGTAAAACTCCATCTATACGATGGCGGTGTCTGTATAAACTGACGGATGTGTACCATCTTTTATTTCATATACAGTTAAATCGAACAATAGATTTGCAAAGGAAATGTCTAATACAGACGTAAAAATATTCAACATCAGCTGCTGTCAGGGACGTGTATATATATACACACACGCGCGCACACACACGCCCGGTGAGCATGCACACCATGACGACCAGCGATCCTCAGAAGTAAAGAACTGTTCATGCAGAGGTCCAGAGAGGCCGTGCGACGACAATGAATAGGGCTGAACTCTCAAAGAAGAAAAGGGCACTTATTTAAAAAAAAAAAAATAAAAAATCTCACACACTCACTTCATTAACAATATCTACCAAATAGAGAACAATAATTTTCCGGCTCTACACGAACCCACGTTTATATTAATACAGCTCAATATGCAACAACATATTTCTCTTGCACTTTATGACTGCCATCCATTCTCTATAGAAAGAGCCGTAAACTCGATATAAAGCACAGATCCGCAAGACCGGCTTTACGCTCATGGAGTCGTCTGTTAAAACGAGACAGCAGTTATGATTATTAATAAAGTAATCTGGATAAATTTGGTGGCTCTGGGTTTTTGTTTTAAAGTGTCAAATAACGCTTTTACATAAAAGCTATATTAAGAGTTTATAACAACAGGATAAGTGTCTTATTTTGAAAATATACCTGTGGTTTCACTTAGTAAAATTGAAGTATTTAATTTAATTACTCAGTCGACACAGAATTTCTGATCACAAAACATGCTTGGAGTCTAAATTGTGTAAATAAGGTCAGAATTTAATTATTTAAATTGACTTTAAATATATAATTAAATTTTTATGATTGTTAATAACGAAAGTGGGGGGGATGAATGTCCTCTCTGCTCTCTGGACTTCTTAAGAATTGTGACACTAAAAACGGATTTATTATCCAGTACAACACGACCAGCAGGGGGCAGAAGAGCAGGTACACAGATACGCGTTCTTTAACGATATAAAAGCGCCGTGCAGGAGTGACTCAGAGCCGAGCCGATCCAATATACAAGTCGAGTAAGAGAATAAAATAATGTTTAGGTCTTTTTTTTTTAAACATCTGTGCTGAATAATTCAGAAGAAAACTCTGAGATCAGACAACGCTGAGGATTAGACACTGTAATCAAATGTACATTCCAGTTTGTACTAATAAAAATAGGAAAGACAGCATTGTGTGCTGTTTTTATTCAAAATAAGAAGGCTATAGAGGTAACACACACACACGAGAACACACACCTTGGCCAAGTCAACAAGCGTCACTCACTTGAAACTTGATTTGTGTTGGAAGCCTGACGTTTTTGTCTACAGATTTAACATTGTAACATGTTAACGATTTCGATGGCTGATGCATTCGAGCGCAGACGCCATTTAAGCGGGGAAAAAAAAAAAAAAAAAACAATGCAGGTCGTGTCAATGTGAAACGTTTTACATTCAAGCGTTTGCTTAAACACTAATATTTAAAAGTTTATGAGGACTCTCACTTCCAGAATGTTTTTTTTTTTTTTTTTTTTAAATAAAAGACTTGCGACAGAAGTGTTCGACCGCCACCTATCTACAGCCTTTATACTGCATATTACATTTAACCACATCAATTATGTTTAAACTTTAAACAGTCCAAACACAAATACACACAAAATGCTACACTGGGACCAAAATTACATAAAAAAAAAAAAGAAAAGAAAAAGACAGGAAAAAGAATAGTCATTTAGCTAAAAACAAAAGGTGACAATATTTTAGGCAAAAAGCCTAAAAAAAGGGGGGGGGGGGGGAGGGATTACTTTCCTTGTAAGTGGCATAAAACACACTTCTCTGAGCTCGCTGAAAAAATATTCAGTGCACGAGCTTACAGAACAACAAACAACCCGTTTCAGGAGGTCTGCCCATCGGCCTCGACCCTAAACAAGACACACGGAGCAGACGCTTCACTCCCAGCGACCGATACAGAAAAATAAAGAGATTCCTGATACGAAATACTCCCGACACACAACTTCATGGAAGTCAGCGGCGATGTCGCGTCTCAACACAAGAGGATCACACCCGGGGCGGGAGGGGCTTGGGGGGAGAGATCAGATAAAGCAGCACGGGACAGTGTGAGAAACCAGACACAGTCTGACAAAACACTGAGACTTAAACCATCATGACCTGGTTTATACTTCAGCATGTCCACCAGGGGGCGCAAATAAAATAAACCCCATACTGAAGGATGATTAAAGGTGAAGAGGAGGATGGATAGAGCTCGTTCTGGTTCTGTTATGAAAACTTAAGTTCTTTCCAACTTTTACTACTTCTCTTGCATAGCGTCCAAGCTCAGAGCGACAAAGACACGTCCCCCACCCGAGACAGACTGAAGCAAACGGAGCACAAACCATAAACTTTCTTTTATTTCATTAGATGCCATTAGGACGGCTATTTACATTAAACCAGACAAGCAGCAGCAGCTTGGATTTCCTTGCGATATTTTTTTTTATTACTCCTGAGAAAGATAAATGCGCAAAACATCTTCATAGCGAGATACCCATTTAATACAACAAGCTCCGCCCACTTTACACCTTCACTCCCTGAACAGCTGTTTGTATTTCGAATTTGTATTACAATTTGTTGTATAGCTTCATCCAACAAACCTCAAAAGGCATTTGCGTCAGGGGTGTAACGATACCAATACACTCACCAGGCTGCGTAATAAACTCGTCAGAAAATACCAGTTACATCATTTAATCTCATCACCAGCTTTGTGTCTGCAAAACCACTCGCGCAGGAAGTGTTGAGTGCTGATGTTCCCAGCAGAGCGACAACGAAGAAGAAAATTTGATTTCTTCAGAATCGCAGCTGCATCTAGGAGACTTCAGGTCCGGGGTGGAAACAATTCCATCTGCCAGGTCAGTAGGTGAGGTGAGGGTGTGTGTGCGCGTGTGTGTGTGTGTGTGTGGGGTGATCTCATGTCTTTTAATAGGTT
>JAQQZS010000009.1:26446596-26457724 GCA_030068045.1 Platyallabes tihoni | reverse complement strand
GAGCACCTGTAACCAAGCACAAGCAATTTCCCTCTGGGATTAATAAAGTTCTTTGAATCTTGAATCTTGAATCTATCATAGCTTTAATGGAGTTTAGCTCATAGAAAATAAATATTGATGCGAAATCCAGTGTGGAATTCCTAGAATGCGATGCAATTTTAAAACACTGATTTAAAACTCAGTTCGGCTAGTTAGCGATCTTTGAGATGACGATGATGTGATGGTGTTAAGGTGTGAAAGTCGAAGCTTTCGAAGCTGATCTGTGTGTAGAGATGAGGAGGAGACAGAGGCGGACAAACTGAAGCACTAAAGCGCCGCTGCATCGCTGTCTTTAGGACAAAGTTTAACTCTCGCTATGCTTTGTGCTGTCATCGTCTTTTTGTAACAGAAAAACTAAACTTTTACTCTATCACGTAGAAACTACTTCATCGTACTCGCATGATAATTCATATATGTTAGAGATCTACTGTATATACTGTATAGTTATCTCTGACCATCAATCTCTTTTTAAATTGTGTCTCTTGCTCTAATATAAATCATGTGATCAGTCTGTATTCTCTTTGCCCAAAGCTTTACCGATGACCCGGATGCTATAAACCCAGGATATGGTGTTCTGGAGCGTTAACATGCACTCAGGTCATTTTAATGATCTGATATTCCACCCAGGAACTCAGTACATAAACTACTCTACATACCCGTGTAAGATGAGCCTGAACAACCTCTATACATTTTTTCCCGTCTCTGATTTCGCCCCTTGCATTCGCATTTGTCAAGAAAATTGTATGCAAATATTTAGCTTTGTAGTTTGAGGAACAGAACAAACTACCAGTCTCTCTACACTTGAATGAAATGATCCCGGCCGAGGTGGCTCGGAGCCCACTGCCGTCGCGCTCGTGAACGTTCAGCGAGTGTAACGCATGATCCATCTGTCTGTGTGAACTGTATACACCATCTCTCACCAACACCACTCGCACGTTACAGGATCTCGGCTGGGAGTTATCGCCACGTCCCCTGTACAGTCCTGACCTCACTACAAGCCATTACCACATGTTTGGAAAATACATTAAAGGAGTTCCTGATAGGCTAGGGTTTCAGACATGAATGAAGCAAGCCGTCCGATCATCAACTTTCTACCTTGATGGTGTCCAAAGCACTGGTGAGACACTGGGATAAGTACATTAGTGTAGCAGGGGGTCATATATACAGGAATAAAGGGAGTGCTTACTCTCAGCACTGTCCCAGTTTGACTCGAACGCTCCTTGTGGATAGAAATTCAAAGCAATTAAATACTCACTGGGAAATTCCTTAGTTATTTAATGAAGGGTTCTTCATGGGTTCTTCCATAATAATGAAAATAATAATTATCTTTATTTATAGAGAAATTTTCATACACCTGCTTGCTCCAAAGTGCTGTACAATCCAATTAATAGTCCTAAAGTTTTCCTAAAGCCCCAGTCAGGATTATGAAATGAGGGAAACACCAAACATTCCATCAAACTTGCAGATCAGACGTGTGGATTATTTTTTTCTTCACTGTTTTATTTGTTACACAATCAGTCGATTCCATCATGTACGTGTTATAGAACACTACAGTCATCTTGCTTTGATAATAAGAATAATAAATGCTTGAATTGTAGGAACAGGAAAGAAAGAAAAAAAAAATAAAGGATGCTCCTTTTGATAAAAACACTAACGAACAAAGGAAGGACTTATCCCGTGTAGAGCGCTGAACAGATATCTGTTTACTCTAGTAATGTGCTCTCTTTGTGTAGCTGGAGAAAGACACAAGAAAGATGATCTCTCTGAAAGGCTTTGATGGTCTGAAACTGAAACGTGAGAGTCTTTCAGGGGGCCTTCAGTGTGTGTATGTGTGTGTGTGTGTGGGGGGGGTGGGGGGTTAATATGGTCACTAACAAACAATTGGAGCTTTATTTTTTCAACTCCGGTTCTTATTTCTTGGATTCCTCGATTTGTTCCACCTCGCTGGACTCGTCCACTACCTTCCCGTTGATCATGGTCTGAGTGACCACCTTGACGATCTTCCTGGTGCGAACATCAGGCTCTTCTGCAGAAAGGAACAGCAACACTCAGTCAGTCAAGTCAAGCAAGGCCTGATACAATACAGAGAGAGATGTTTTTGTCGTGTAAGGTTTGCGTAGCCAAGGACGTGCTGCTGTGTTTTGCTACGTTGCCCCATTTACGGCGTTTAATCTGTCATTAGTCTACAGCCACGGCCCCTGTGAGTCGTCTGGCTGCTATGAGACGTGTGTGGACCTCTCGAGCCCTGTTGGACGAGATAATATCGCGATGTATGTTTTTTACCCCGGGCTAATGTTCTAATCCAAAGTTAATTCAGGTCTCCAGGCTGTGAGAGTGAGCAGGGTGGGACTCGAGCAGCCACAGCGAGCTCTTATCAAAGCAAAAGCTGCTTATGTCAAAGCGTGACCTGGGTGTGAACGTGTCATTTATTTCCCTTTGTAAACATGTTAACAAATGTTCTTTTGCACGCTGGCACGCTTCGATACTCACTCTTAGGAGGGGGAGGGACTTCCTTAACGCTGCAGGAGAAAAGAATAAACAGGAAATCAGAGGAGAAATAAACCAGACTAGGAGATGTATTACGTGTTATTAGAGATTATTATTATTATTATTACATGTTATAAGTAAAACCCTTGATTTGGGCACTCACGCTTCCTCTCCCTCGAGAAGGCGCCTGTAGGTGGCGATCTCCAGCTCCAGGTTCTGTTTGATGCGCAGGAGCTGCTCGTAGTCGGTCTTGTTGCGCTGCATGTCGAGCCGAAGCTGAGACAGATCCTCCTCCAGCTGGTTCAGCGTGGCCTGCAGGCGCTCCATCTCCAGGGCATACTTCTGACCCGTTTCACCCAGGTTCCCATCCAGGGCGGAGACCTGCAGGACGAGACGAGGACGAGACGAATATAACGGATTGTTAGTGTGTGATTTTAGGAAAGTTACACAGTTTCCAAATAGCTCTGTCATGCATTAGTCAGAGATGGAGCTTAATGAAGAGCTTAATGAAGAGCTTAATGAAGAGCTTAATGAAGAGCTTAATGAAGACTGGGTGAAGGAGGAAGGGTCTTCTGCTTACGATTCAGCAAGCACCCTGCAAAGAATTAGAGGATTAAAACTGATTTATTTTGCACATAAATACATATATATACATAAAATATATGCCCTCAGATGTCCTATAAGCAGAGACAGCTATAGTACAGGATCACACAGTTCTTTCATTTCTTTATGACCAGTATCCATCTAAAGACCTGGAACACTGGAAGTTTTTTATTTATTTTTATTGTCTTTACTGTAGAACCCTGAAGCTCAGGGGTTTCCCTGTCTATCAAAGTGACACTTATTTTCCCCAGAAGTACAGTATAAACATCAAAACTCCATTATGGAAAAATCAACGGTCATTACCCGGTTTGACTGGTTTAACCCAAACCACCATAACTCACAAAAGTAACGTCACCTTCAACCCACGGAGATGCGGCGAGTGGATTTATCGTGGCTCATAAATAAATCCATGTGCAATTTATTTTACAGTGGTTTGCACAATCAAAAGAAACTGTTTTGTTGTTGATGATGAGGATGATGAGGAGAAGGAGGAAGAGGAGGAAGAACACACACACACACACACACACACACACATATACTGTACCATCATGACTTCCTCAGCAGGTTTATGTTTATGTGAATGGAATTAATTTCCCCTTCAGCAGCCTGTATTATGGGTTGTTTAAGGTCAGGTGCAGGTGCTGCTCGGTCATGGCAGAAATCATGATCGTGATTATTTTGGACTCGACACTGAAATCGTGATTCCTCATTGACGTTGGAAACATCATGCATTAAATGAGCTTTAAAACAAACTCATTTTTTTAGCAACTTATGAAAGTTCTTTTTTTTTAAAACTAATTAATGTATTTATTTATTATTAATAATTTTTTTTATTAACAAAAGATGAATGCCACAACCTAACTTGGGATTATAGTGAGGGACAAAACCGACTGCTGTAAGATAACAAATGTGCTGGATTTGATCACAAAATTAAAAATCTGTTGCAGAACGTAACACTATAAATAACATTAAACCATAATAATCAATTCACCACGACTGTCTTGTTTATTCCTGCTAGATCTTTGTATTCCAAAATTAGAATTATCTTTTTTAGAATTATTATTAATAGACATATCGGCTCAGACATTAGCTTCCTCTGTGGTTTGGCAGCCCGTGTCCTGGATATTTTAATGTTTTTTATCGGCTCCATCATCTACATCAACTTCATTCCAGAAAAGATTGTGAATTAGTTGAAGTCAAGTGCGCTGGAAGCTGAGAAAACACGAGACTGTTGCTCTAGATGTAGTGCAAATCGTGCTGATACTACAACAAATTTTGCAAATTGGGAAGTGTGTGTTTGTGTGTGTGTGTTTGTGTGTGTGTGTGTGTGTGTGTGTGTGTAGGCTTCTATGCAAACTGTTAATCATATGAAAACAAACACAGGAAGTGTTTGACAAGCTTCAGTGTTTGCACTGGTTCATTCCATTAACAAGGGGAAAATATTGAAATGGAACACAACCACACACACACACACACACACACACACACTTGCATAAATAAATATCTGGCTGTAAAACAAGTTTGCTGACATTCAATCAAATTCCACCTAATGATTGAAACAGATCTCTATTTAGCGCGGCGGTCTTGACTGTAACTGACCTGCTGATACGGAGGAGACGTGATTCTGTGGAACTGCGTCCAGACAGAGGGACCTTCTACACAAACACCTTACAACATTTTAATTTCATGTTATTCCATGGAAAAAGAAAAAGAAAATATGAGTGTGTGTGTGTGTGTGTGTACAGTATGTGTGTGTAGGAGGGGATTTGCTTGTGCTTTTCTGAAATTCCTTTGAAACAGACCCTTATGCAATCTGTTTACTGTAAATGCAGTAAATGCTCGACTCTGAGCGGAGACAGACATCTCCTGATCTGAGAGCGAGATTGTGTCTTAAGTGAAAATCAAGCTCTCACGAGAAAGGTTGCGGCTGATACAGCAGGTGATACCGAGGGATTACTCAGTCCTCCGCCAGCACAAATGCCACTTTAAGCTTTTCCACTTTAAGCAGCATCGCTTTCACATTCTCGACCTGAAAGCGTCTGACCCTGTCAGCCAGGTGCTTGTGGACCGGGGAACCAAAAAAACACACGGGGTCACGGGCTGGGCAGCGCTTCTGGGACGTGTGTTTGAAAAGGGCACTGGCTTAAATTGCGCTGTAATTCTATGCGCACTCAAGAAGTTCAGCCTGTAAACAGGAGCAGTGTTTTTAAAAGGTTCCCCCTCCTTCATCTTGATGGTTTCTGACCTGTTTGTGGAGGCTCTCCAGTTCCACCTCCAGGGTCTGCAGGAAGCGCTGCCTCTCGGTGAGTTCGCTCTGAGCCCCTCGCAGTGCCTCGTTGCTCTCGCGCACCTCCGTCTGCACCACCTCCAGCTACAAGGGGAACACGGGAAACTTTAATTACGCCGTTCCACAAGGATATAAGGAATGTTACACATGGGTTCCATAGCAGACAGGTTCTTTATCATTCACGTCTGGGGAATTTTAAAAAGCTGGTGTGAAAAACGTTAAAGGTGTAGTCTGTCTCTGAGATGTCTGGTTGGTTTGTTTATTTTTTTACATCAGAAATCATCTGAAAACTTGATTCTTTTCCTCTAACAGTCAGCGTTTTTGATCTCCATTAGCCTACTACAGGTTTTTACCAACCGAACCGACACAGTTTGAACTGGAGACTCCTTCCATACATGTTAAATTAACCATCTCCTTACAAGAGGATTGCCTCCCCATATCAACCACTACACACGTTCTTTGTTTGCATAACTGTCTGAGAAAACAAATCAACACACACATTCTGACCAATCACAATCCAGAATTCCCAACACGACCACCCTGGTGAAATCACCAACCTTTTTGCGGTACCAGTCCTCCGTCTCTTCTTTGTTCTTATGAACTATGCCCTCATACTGAGAGCGGAGCTCGGCCAGCACCGAGCCGAGCTCAGGGCCGCGGGCGGCGTCCACCTCCACGTTGACGTCCTCCTGGGCTATCCGTGCCCGCAGGCTGTCCATCTCCTGCAGAGAGTTCTCATAGCTTCACGAGTGTCTCAGCAGTTCATTGTAATAGTATTTGATTATGGTGAGTGTGTGTAAATTCACATTTGCTTAATCCGGTGTGGTCTGTACAGTACACGTGCGTACAAGTGTGTATGCATCAGAGTTGAAGAATTTGATACCACAACGTGGTGCAAAGTAGGTGGAAGTGTTTTCATTATTAATTCCGTCCATAAATATTTAATGGACGCCTCCTGTTACCTTCTGCTGCATTTGTAACGACTATGTGACTTGCACGCGACTAGTCCCTAAAGCAAACCCTCGTTTAATCCGCGCGTTAGGAAAGCGTCCAAACTGATGGAGAATCGGAAACATCAATTTCCACTATTTATAAAAATGCCATAACTTTTTATAATGAAAAAAACAGCCCTGATATTAATATCAACAAATATTAATCCTTAAAAAAGTCCTCATTCACTCTGCTATGCATTTTAATATCCATTAAAATACTAATGACTTCTTCGAAGCAGATGTTCAACCATCAATTTTTTTGTCATCAAAATCAAATTTAACTAATTAAAATGATAAATTGCACCCATTGGTCAAAAAGAAGCCAATTGAGTCAAGAGAGTTACAGTAATATCAGGGTTGCCAGGTTGGGATAGTTTAAATTTACTGCAGTCACTAAGATTTTTTTTCAGATACAATTAAATCTAACAACCAAAGGTGTGAGTGCAGACAAACTGCTCAAAACAAGCTGCTGGATTCTCCATCATCTCTACAAATGAATTCATCCTGGCTTTAAGTGTAATTGGAGTGTGATAGCGTGTGGACTTCCTTTTGTACCTCCTCGTGGTTCTTCTTGAGGAAGTAGAGCTCCTCTTTCAGGCTGTCCAGGTCTCCCCGTAGTGTAGCGATGATCTGATCGTGGTCTGTCTTGGCCTTTTTCAGAGCCACACAATCCCTCTCCACTGACTGACACATAGCATTCTCAGTTTCCCATCTGGAACATGAACAGACTTCCATCACCACTTTCACAAGCTGTGTCTTTTACACAAACCAGGAATGGAATTTAACTTCAATTTTAGAAACCAACAACACCGGGGTTCTTTTATAAAACCAGGTTGAAGTGAAAATGATTTAGAAGGTTTAAGAAACCTTTATGAACCTTTTTTTTTAATGAACGTTGATCTCCAGGACATGAGTTAGATATCTCTCGTTTACATTCACAGAAAAAAACAGGTCAAATCATGTAAAGAACTTGTTCAATTCAGTGAACAGGTTCTAAACCATCTCAAGAACCTTTAAGGAACTCATTTGTATAATGAAGGTAGATCTTCAGGACATGAAACCTTTTAACAATTTCAGGAACTATTGAGGAGCCCTTATTTTTTTTAATTAAGCTGTAAATTGTTTAGACACTCCTGGTCTACACTTTAAAAACATCAGCTCCTCAGATCCTCCATTCAGAGGAACCCTAAAAAAAAAAACCCTCTCAACTACTCTGAGAACCTTTGATGAACCATCTTTGGAGAGTATCAATGTAAAGTTATTTTTTTAGAAAATAGGTCACTCAGTCATGGTCTACACTTTCTGCCCATTTTAAGGAACCTTTAAAGAACTTTAAATATCCACACAACCTTTGAGGAGGCACCTTTTTAATGAACATGCCAATAATTCTAAAACCTGTGAAGGTTCTTCAGCATGTCAGTTTTTAGGATAGAACTTGAAGTGGTGAGGTTAAGATTTCCTAATTTTCTGGTCTACACTATCAAAAGGAAAGTGTTCTTCAAGGAAGATTGAAGAACACTTTCCTTCTGATAGGAGGGTGGGAGGAAGGAAAGTGTTCTTCTAATTCTTCAAGGAGAAGTGTTCTTCAAGGAGCATTTTAAAGCGCTTTTAATTATCCAAAACATTAAAACTTTCTTTTTTAAATGAGAGCAGATCTTAAGGACATGGGCTCCTCTGTAATGGTCATCCAGTTTGTCCATCTTAAAGAGCCACATCTAAAGAACCCTTGAGGAACCCCCTTATTTTTCCTAAGATGTAGATTGGTTTAATGCAGAACACTCGTTCCGTCACTCACTTGATCCGGAAGTCATCTGCAGCCAGCTTGGCGTTGTCGATCTCCAGCATGATGCGAGCGTTCTCCAGAGTTCTCTTCCTGACCTGTGGAGGAAAAAATATGTTTACGAAGGAAGTAGTTGGAGGGCAGAGTGGAGTTTCTCAACCACTGTTTTCTTAAAAAATTTATTCTAATTAAAAATCACATTCTTCACGTTAACGAGTAACTGGTTGATCTGATGTAGAGATTAAGACGTGGCTAATTATTAATGAAAGACTTGTTTGCGAAATGATTCACAGTGAATGAAGGCTGGTTTGGGAATGCACAAACTTCAGACTTCCTGCAAAATAAAGCCGTGTCAGATTACATGAGGAAGTGAATTTGGCATCATCCTGTTGGTGGACTTTAGATGAGCGTTCCAGCAGCGCTCACACTCTGGGGATTTTTTTTATCACTATCAGAACTTTGTCTCTAGCCATCTCTTTGGTGTTTTACTGCCTGATCTAATCTGGTCTAATCCAAACTTATTTTTAATTGCAGCGCTATTAAGTAATACATTTTATGGCCTTAGATAATTATTTCCCGTTCTGTGCTCTGATGATGTCTCTATGATGAACTATGTCTCTGATGATCCTGTTCTTTAAGACTTATTAAATAATAGTATTATCCAGAGAGAGGTCTGGAAACCACAGACGGTCATTGTAGTTTGGGTTTTGGATTGGATTCATCAGTCTTCTCCTCTCGGCTTGTTATCTGATCCTGGAGCTATTGAGGAAACGGCAACCTGAGACCCTGAACTCCATCCAGCCCCAGAGTGAGCAACCCACTGCACCACTGAGACTGAACTGCGGCACAAAGAGTGGAGATTAGGAATAGGACTGGTTTACAAAAAAATTCTGTTCTAAAGGTCCCGTGTGAAGTTTATCTCTGTCTCTTTCTGTATCTTTAGCCTTCTTTTATTTCTCTCACTAGCTACTAGTACACGTATGATATTTCTTCAATCTGACTGAAATCATCCAGGTGGGGACAAGTGGTGCAGCTCGCTGTTTAATCTGCTGGAAACAGAAGAAGAAGAAGAAGAAGAAGAAGAATTTCTTTTTTTTTTGAGGTTATATTAGACTTACTGTCTTTTCTGACAAATCCCACAGTTCTGCATTATGATTGGTTACAAACGTTCAGTCTCCTCTGTGATTGGTTAAATGCTTTATTACAAATGTAACGCGAGCCAGTCAGAGCTCCCCATCCAGAGACCCAGTGGGTAAAAGAAGTAAAGACAAGAAGAACAGAGGTTACGGAATTTACTGATCAGGAATTTCCCTCCCGGAAACTCATCAAGTCACCTAATGTTACCCTTTATATTGTCATCGTTCCAACCAGAGTGAAACGATCAGATCGCGTGTGTACATGACTAATATTTACCTACTGAGCGGTTTATTAAAGGTTCACACCGCCCTCGCATTCACATTAAAAATTCATTACAGATCAGAATGTTACGACTGAGGTGTTTACACGATTCAGGTTTATTCATATTTGGCTATTTTTATATTGGAATGTTGGAATATTGGGGTCCATGTAAACACACCTGCTGTTTCACACTCTTTCATTCTGTCTTTTTTTTTTCACACTTTATCACGTATAATAATCTATATTAATTATACTGTGATAAACATGTTACTCTCTTTCCCCTCTGAAAAGTCTAAGAGGTTCATGAATCATGAAAATCTAGGACTCCAAAAGGTTCTCGAGTTTGTTCATCTGGAGGAACCCTGAGAAGAATCCTACAAGAGAGACTTTTCTGTATGGAGATCTTTCCAAATAACCATTCAAGATCTCTCTTTAAGCTTGTAGGATGAACTGGAACCAATCTGTGTGTGTTTGTAGTGTGTATATGTGTGTGTATGTGTGTGTGTGTACCTCGTGCTCCAGAGCATGAGCCTGAGCCAGCATGGCGTCAATATCGTGGCCTTTGGGAACCCTCTCCAGCATGAGCTGCTTGATGCGGAGCTCCAGGTCGGCGTTGGACTTCTCCAGAGTGCGCACCTTCTCCAGGTAGTTGGCCAGACGGCTGTTGAGGCTCTGCATGGCTTCCTTATCGTTGGTGCTGTTGCCCAGGCCGTTGAGCGACATGTTGGAGAGGCTGTTCAGGTCAGCCATGCTCATGGAGGAAGCACGGGAGAGGGGCTTCGCCGCAGAGAACGAGACGGCCGCTTTGGATCGGCCACGCCCGGTGTCTCTCAGAGATAAGTTGGAGAAGGACGGCTGTCTGCCGAACGAGAAACTCCGCATGGACATGGATGTCATGATGTCTGTGGACACACGTGGACAGGAGATGTTAGATAGACAGATCAGTCTGTCTGTGTGAACTGTGCACACACACTCATTCACTCATTCACTTGCACCACTCGGCTGGGAGTTATTGCCACGTCCCCCGTACAGTCCAGACCTCACTCCAAAGAATTTCCACATGTTAGGTTCATTAAAGAAGTTCTTGGGAGGCCGGTGTTTCAGATGTGAATCATCTGACTATTTTGTTATTCTGCGTAAATTCACGGTGTATCAGTGATTACAGATTATTGCCTAATGTTCTGATAATATAATTAATTATATACAGTATAAAAATAAATGTACACACCTGTACATCCTTAAAGCCAATCCTGCTTTTCCTAGAGCTGCTTATTTAAAGATGATTTTATTATAATTGTTATTAAAAAATGAATAAAGAATCATACAGTGTGTGGAAGAGCTGATTCTGTTCACACTCAACCTGTATGTCGTATTTGGGATCATGAACATTAGTTGTCTAGATGTTCACAGTACAAACAAATAAAAAATTTGTAAATTCCCTTAAACCTTTTTTTTTTTGCCTGAACCATTCATTCATTCATTCATCTTCTATACCGCTTTATCCTGTATTCAGGGTCGCGGGGGGCCTGGAGCCTATCCCAG
>JAQQZS010000009.1:26403967-26419568 GCA_030068045.1 Platyallabes tihoni | reverse complement strand
CTGTACCTTCTTTACCTCTGCTCCCTGAAGCCTCACCGTTCCACTTGGGTTCCTCTCATTCACACACATGTATTCCGGCTTGCTAACCTTCATTCCTCTGCTTTCCAGAGTAAAATCTCAGTGTAATATGCCTTATTTTAAAATGTCTATTTTAAGTTCTAACCATTTTAGGACGTTTAGAACACTAATTGTGTATGTTGTGTTTAATCCGCTTATGTGATATTTGTTTAAGTAGCATTTTTTTTTTAAATAAAACGGATCACCTAATTTATTACTAAATAGAAAAAATTAATCATTGCCAGATTTCTGTGGAAC
The DNA here is from genome assembly GCA_030068045.1 of Platyallabes tihoni. Lineage (NCBI taxonomy): Eukaryota > Metazoa > Chordata > Actinopteri > Siluriformes > Clariidae > Platyallabes > Platyallabes tihoni. The sequence continues at coordinate 26,419,253 of JAQQZS010000009.1, read as the reverse complement.
AGGATTAGTAAAAATCTTCATTTCCTATAGCAGTATGATCCCTGAGTGTATAATTTTAGTTTAAGCTAAAAACTGTGTAAGCCTGTACACTCTGCAGTTCCGGTTTCTGACACTAGGGGTGATGTTGCAGTTGTCCGGTTTTTAGAGGTTTGGGTGGAACACATGGCTTAGGACCAGAACCAATCCATCTCCACATGGCTCTCAGTGAAACCTCTCATCCTCTCTCCGCCCGCTCGCCGTCTGCTGCATTCTTCACTGTTTATGTTTGTTTCCATACAGAATCCATACAGAAGTACAGCTGTCCGTTTTCCAACCAATCATCAAACTCCATAAATATATCTCCATGATGTCATCAGTAATGGCTTTCGATTTTCACTTACACCCAAAGATGTTTGGTTTTTGCAGCATGTGCAGAGCGCTACCGTACCGCTCTCAGACACGAGCTGCTTCAGCCGTACTCGCCGTCTCTTCGTCTCTTTTGCACGATGGTGAGCAAAATAGACTAAAACACAAGTCCAGTTACTTTAGCTCTCAACTGGTTCACCTTCTTAGTGATGTGCATGACTGCAAAAGATTGAACCTCGAACTCTACATGGGGTTCTGCTACCTGTGCTGGTTTACGGGGGATTCTCGCTTTAGATGCTCGACCATAGTGCCTCAAGTTCTCTTACCAATAATAAATTCAGAACTGATTTGTTTCATTGTGTTCCGGACAGGAATAGTGGTGTATTTTCTTTTAGAATGCACTTTGAGGTATTTCCCGCCTCTTATGTTTTCAAGCTCTTTTCTATGTAACAGGAATATAACATCATATACTAGATAATGGATGTTTGAAATGGAACAGACCTTACAACATAATAATTTCATTACTTTGAACAATTTTGAATCTAAAGTTTCAAACGTTTAACATTTGCTTGTACTGTACATGTTTTGAATCTAAAACTTCTAAACTTTTATTTACATAACAAAGTTTTGCTGTATCTTGTATTTATTCCATATGTTTTATCCAAAAACTGCTGTTAAGGATCATAATTAAAAAGGAAATCATTACATTTTCACAAGTTTTTGACAGACAACGATCAAAAGTTCAAACATGCTTCCTCAGAAACCTATCACGCTCCCACGTCTTCTCTAACTGATGCTTATTTGAGGAAAAGAGGTTCTTCTGTGAGTTCCTCTGCCGAGAATGGGTTTCAGGTTCCTAAAGGACATCTAAACTGGTACGTCTTCTTCTTCTTTTTTTTAAATAGTGAAATCCTTAAAGGTTGCCCTCAGAGAGACAAACCAAAGAACCCTTCAGCTTTACAGGCTGTGTTGAAGGGCAAATCAGAGATGATGGATTTGTAGCTTCCTATACGTGTTTATTGCCCTCGGAATGTTTTTGAGATGAGGAATCTTTAAGGGTTTTCCCAGACAGACAAGAAAAAAAGAACACTGTATAGTTCTAGAGGTGACCCTTTTCTTCTTAACAGATATAGGAGCCCAGATCCATTTCTTGTTTAAGGGAGACCACATGGAACACATTTTAATAGACGTCACATGTCATTTTCCCTGACAATATTAGGGTTAAAAGCCCTATGAGACATATATGTCACACGATATATGTGTCCTTAATTTGTTTTACATCAGTTTGTTCAAGAAATTCAGTCAGAACAGATTAAATACGAAGTATGAGATGGTATTAAATCATTAGAATTGTTAAATAGGATGAACGTACTTTTAGTAAAACAAAACAAACTTTTTAAAATTAAAATTAGCTCATTCTGTCACATGTGCTACCAAGACACACCACTCTTTTGGAAATCATGGCAGATATCACTTACTGACTTTATTATTTATTTTATTTATTAAGTCAATGGTAAAGTGTTATAAGGAAATTTCCAGAACATTTAAAGGGTTTGTGTCACTGCAGGTTCTCATGCGAGTGTAAAGTGACTGTACACATTTGGACTAAGTGTCTAATTTTGTATCAAAGAGCTCAGAGACACTGGCAGATGATAGACAATAAAGGTGGAACCCTCAGTTTGTTTTTCTGGGGAAGCTCTAAACGTGTTCTGTCTAGATCCCTACAAAGGAATGTTCTTAATAAACATGTCAAGAAGCAACAGTACAAACCATTAAATATACAAAAGAACCGTCAAAGAGTTCTTTCATCTAAGAATTTTATCTTTATAAAAAATGGATACATTTGGAACTTTTCAGAAAGCAAAATGCTCCACAGTACTGTAGGGTTCCACATAGATCTCCCTTTCTCTAATTAAACGTTGATTTATTTTTTTTCCCTTTGTAAAAGTCAAACAAAAAGTTAAATATAGTCTAGATTAAACATTGTTAAAAGTGTTAATTGGATGATTACATTCTGTACAGAACCATGAAGAATCCTCATGAGATAGACACCAAATATCTCCCCAAGGTTCTAGATTCTAGATTGGGTCTTTTTGAATGGCTCTAGATTTCTATGGAAGTTATATTAAAAAAGAAAAAAACCCAGCTCTGTTGTGGGGTTAAATATAGAGCCTTCCCGATGGAACAAACCAGGAAATAACTTTTTTCTTCATGAGTGTATAGATTACAGTCTTATAAAAAGATTTCTCATGGGTTGTTTTAAATATTTTGGATTCCTATAGTGATCTTACTTGGAACCTTTTCTAAATGGTGAACTCTGTAGAGTTCTACATGGAATATTGAAGGGTCACCCGTAGAGACAAGCCGAGGCATCCCATAACATTCCAGATCAAAAACAATTCTAGCTATGTGTAGAGTACACTCTGGGAAAAGATTTCTTTCATGGACTTTGAATGGCAACAAAAAGGTTTAGGGTTTTGACTGTCAATTAGAGGTCGTGCTGGTGTACTGAATATCAGCATGGCTGTGATGTGATTGTAGGCACGAGGATGCAGCCCGAGTACTTATAGAGAAGATATCACAACCATGCTAATATTCAGTACAACAGCATGACTGTGAACAGTGTGATATCGCTTTTATACAACAGATCCTCAAACACCATTTGTTATTAACAGTTTATGATTTGCTTCTTTATTTAACCAGTTATTTACCTTCAGCACCTGGCAGAACTAACTAATCGCGAGCTGCTGACCGACAGCTAGTGAGCGACAGTTAAAAGTTTATTTCGGGTTCTTGGGTCGAATCCCAAATAGCGCTAAATGTAAAGGTAGTGAGAGTTATGTAGGGTGTTCAATCCCTTGTTCCACACACCAAATAGTGCCCTTGATCAGGGGTTAGAGAGGGATTTGGGATTCAGCCTTGACTTAGTGCAGAGACGGTGTGTTGTTTAAGACGACATAACATTATCAGATGTGTGTTCTTACTGAAAGTGCTTCTGTGACTGGTTGTGAATGTGGGTTTTGTCAGACAGCTGCTCTCTCCTCAGTACTGCGGACCGTACAGACCTACTCTCACCCACGCTGAGACACACAGTTAGTGTCATTAACCACTGGACAACACCTGGGACACGCCCACTCATACATATAGTATGTAGTACTATATACATACATATAGTTACACCTCACAGTGCTGTTATGCTCTATCATCATCACTTGTGAAACACCTCGCATCCATTCAGATTACTCGGCCAGAACTAACTGTTGTATAAGGTTCTTTAAGGGTTAATGGATACAGTAATTAATGGCTCTGAGCTTCTATTAAAGAATGGTTATAATAGGAACATTTTCTTATAACACAAAAGCAGAAAAACAGAAAATCTTTCCATAGATCCTTCACTTAACTGTGATCATTCTCCTGCACAGTGTCTTGTGTACTGTCCTGCACTGTTTGCACATACTTACTCTCGTGCATTTTATGTAGTTTAGCGTTCTTCTCAGTATAATTTTTGGATACGTGTGGTCTCGTGCACTTCTGTGTCGTTTTATGTCGCATCATGGTCCTGGAGGAACATTGTTTTAATTCACTATAAACTGTAGCTACTGTATATAGGTAAAACACTAAGAGGATTCCTCCAGGAACACCATTTAAAATGCATATAAGCAATCTTAAAGTATTAAAATTATTTTATGTTCCGATCAATTAGCTTCTCTGGATGGTTCTCTGAATGTTGGATCTAACGCTGTCTGTTCGCAATGATAGAATCACGTAGCCTCCACTTTACTGCTTTTGTAATACACCTCTTTCTTTCCTTCTTAAGAGGTTTCTCTCCTTGTTGTCCTTGCTCTTTAGGGACTTCCCAGTGGTAGGAAAAAGGGGGTCTGGGGAAGAGAGCGCGTCTGTCCCGGGAAGATCGGTGCTCCGTGGTTCCTCCATTGTTTACTTTGACACCGACTGCAGTTTCCTCAGCGATAAATCTGCCTGTCAGAGGGCAGGATCGTCCCCACGCTGCCCCTTCCATTGTCTCTCACAGGAAATCTCGGTGAGGAGGAGACCGGTGTGTGTCTTTGGTTCTGCGAGAGGGCAGGAGGGCAGCAGGAGAGAGTGGACTGGAGTGGAGAACACTTGGTTAGGTAAACAGCAGCCATGCTTCCTCAAGTTCAAGTGCACAAAGGATGGATTTTTTTATTTTTTTTTACAGGCTTCTGTATTTTTTTTTTTAGATCTTTATTATTTCTTAGCAAAATTATTCAGCTTTACATAAAAACATTAGCTTTAGTTGACCTTGGAGCTTCACTAAGTGTAAAATAAAGACAAACATGTTCTTCAATGGTTCCTTATCGTTTCCGTGGAGAAGTAAGGGCTCGTCATGGGTTCTGCCTGGTACCTTTCTGATAGGGAAGCTCACTTAAACACTTAAAGAACCTGTTCTTTCAAAGCGAGTATTAAACGCAAATCTTCACAATGTTGAGATGTTTTTGATTTGCAGCAATTTAAAACTCGGAAAAACAAAAGCTGAACATGTCACGGTGCGAATTAAAACCACACGATTAAAGAGATATTTCTATCTTTTTGTGTTTTGACTCTGGTGTTTATTTTATAATCCGCGTGAGATTAACGCGCGTGATGTGAAGTGGTATCCGCTCAACTGACCCTACGGCTGCTGTTTGGATCGGTTCGGTGAGTGGCACAACGTTCTTAAGAAATGTGAAAACTCGCATTGAAATGTGAAAGTGCTTCGTCTGATTGTCTGATTACTTTTCCACCGTTTTAATTTTATTTTCGTTAATCCATTTTCCATTTCCATTTTCTTTGCTAATTGATTTCTACGCGTTAATTGGAGAGGCATGCGGTCAACATAGAGATTACAAAATGCATTTAATGTTGGCATGAAGTAACAGGGAGCTGGATCTGTCAAGAGCCCATTGTTTCAGTTCCACTCTCTCACTCCAAAGAAGGCAAAGTGCAAGAGGAGAAATGTAAACGCGCGATCTGTGCTCTGGCCTTTAGGGATCTTCGGGAATCGGGCTCTGGAGCAACCCACCGAAGTCTCACTGACTCAACACTCTGACACACGCTTGTCTTTTCCTGAGGCTCAGTGTGTGGCGTGTGAGAGGGATAATTTCATTTGACGGCAGTTATTGCGCTAATCCAAAACAAGGGCTGAAACGCAGGAGAGAGTGTGCGTGTCTGTCTGTGCATGTGCGTGTCTGAAGGGAGGCAGGAGTGAAATGAAATCCTGATGTCAACAGAAATGCAAAGGAACACTAATGTAGAATAAAGACGGATAAAAATGAGGGAAAAAAAGAAAAAGAAAAAAGTGGTGGTGGTGTGTGTGTGTGTGTGTGTGTGTGTGTGTGTGAGTGACAGAATTGACTTGGCTGCCTTGTAATGGAGGCCTAGCTCAGGGCCAAAAAAGCAACTCGGAAATGAGAGGCGAGACGGGAAGGTCCGCGGGGTCTCTGTAGGACAGCCGAGGTCTACGTTAGGGCTGCACACATTAGCATTTACATGTAGCCTGTCATGAGACAGGTGAAAATAATTACTACTACTACCGGCCTCATTACACATCTGGTTAAGTTTTGGGGGAGAACTTGGTGCTGGGGTGGTCCTCTCACCGCAAGCAGAACGTCCTTTTAATGCAACGCACTCTGGCCTCCTGAAACAAGGGAACCAAAAAAAAAAAAAAAGTGAACATTTCTTTCATGCAGGTCCACGGGTTAGCGATAGCCATTGGTCCCGCTCCAATTATTGATCACTGAAAGCTAGTTCAAAGAAGGCATCTTTGGAGTCGAATGCGTGCCTGTCAAATTGATTAATTGGTTCATTAGTCGTCAACAGGATACAGTGAGGGGCTCGGGCCAAGAAGGGGAGCGCAGATGTGCGTCCTCGAGACGGGCTCGGCTGCCAAAACCGATCTCTCGGGCCGGGAAGCTCCCTCGGTGACAGCGTTGGCAGAGGCCAGAAGGCTTTCCTCAGTGGAAGTGCATAAATGTGTACTCATGCTCAAGAGCTGAGATAAAAGAGCAGGGAGGGGAGCGCTGTCGCTGGAGTTAAACATCAAGCAAAATTACGGTTGCTCAATTCGGCAGCGACAGAAAAGCGTGCGGCGAGCGGAGACTTTTTATTTGCTAGACTGAGAAATGGCTTCTTTTTTTATCTTCACTTCTGAGAGAAGTATCTTCAGATGGCTCCATATCAATGAGTGAACTGCGACTCAAGAAAAACTGACATCCGGCCAAAGGTTTGTCCCGATAAACCGCGCGACTCGATTCAGGAAGAGTCGCTGATGTCCTTCGCGTTGTCGCTCAACAGCGCTGACGAATCCTGCATTCTGATTGGTCAGAGGCTGTGGGTTTGTTTTCTATAACAGCAGCTCTGACAGGATGCCAAGTTTATATTAACCCGCTCGCTGTAAAACGTTATGGTTTCTATAGTGACAACGTCTTCTCGGGGGCTCGTATAGCAGACGCTCCACTTAACCGGATGACTTTGACATGGTGTTTAAGTTTTCTGTAAGGAGACGTTTATAAAAGATTTATCGAAGGAGTCTCCAGTGTCAGTATTTTCTAAAAGTCAGTGATAGAGGAGTTATAACTTTTCCCGCTACATTTCCTTTCATGACAAGTATAGACTTTTTTGGTTTTAATACCGTTAAACATAACTATAAGTGGATAAAAAAATATTCCATATAGTCCTTTAATAAATAACTAATTATAATTTTTGGCAATTTGCTTTTTAGTAAAAGGAATAAAAAACGTTTTTGTGCTGCTATAATAAAATGATCCACTTAGGATAAGAAACAGGAGCTCTTATTCATCACACCATCAATAATCTAGTTGATTATTTTTCTATCACAGCACAACACAAAGAGCGTTATTTACGGGTACTACTGGTACTACTGTATCTTTATCAAACATGCAGTCTACTGTATAAATCCTCAGGTATCTGTAGGTCTGTTAGAGTCCTGTAAAGTCAGTGATCTCCTTATTTGGTCACATGTTTGCTGCGTTGATTCTGACCCGTGCTCATTTTTAATTATCGAGCATAAAGGATGATATCTGGCCCAGTGCTGGACAGATTCAGTGTTGCATATGTACACAAACCAAAAGGTCATAGGAATTACACGCAGACACACAGACACACACAAGCATGCGTACGTACACACTTGTGTTTTGCGAGGCCTTTGAAGATGCTGTATTTCAGATCTGATTGCGAGGTCTTGTTCGCCATGGCAACACACACAAAGCAGCGCTTGCATCTTGGACATAAGTAGCAACAGATGCCGAGCTGACCTCAGCTGCTTCCTGGAAACGCAAATTTGTCAAAATACAAAAACGTGAAGTTCATGTGGACGGCTTGTTCTTCCTAAGGAAACCGTATGATGCCGGCGGGGGGATGGGCGGGATCGTATTCAAGTTTAGACGCTGACGAAACTGAAAACTCTTCAGGTCTGATTGAAGGCTCTGTTCCGTCATGTCGACTCTGCAGAGCATCCTGGGCACCTTTTATTACCTCAATCTTAACTGAAGTCGTCTTCAGCCTTCATAAACCATACACGTCTTCTCAAGACTGACAGAAGTCACGTTGTCTTGCAAAGAACAGAACTAGAATCCAGCGTGGTTCCAGACGGTGATTACTTGATGAGATCAAGAATCGCAAATCTCCAGCAGCATGCAGTAACACCGTGCCCTCCGCCTTCTCCTCGCCTCCTCGGCCACGGCTGGCGGAAGCAATCACCGTATCAGAGGAACACTCTTGACCGCGTGATATCACCTCCCATAATAGAGGAAAGCACACCGGCCGTGTCCACATGCAATCAATTATTTCTTAAAGAAAAAAAAAACGTGCACGGGGGGAATTTTGGCCATTAGCTGCATGGTGGGATCATATCCAGGGTAATGGTGGCTCCCAGAACAAACACATTTAAGCAGCAGGTCAGAGGGAACATGCCTGCCGCGCAGGAGATCGCCATTTTCAGTCTGTTCGACCTCCGATCGTGTGGCAGAGTGAGAGTTTAAGCAGCACTAATTGCAGCATTTCCAATAATCCCATGACCCCTGACCCCATGTGTTCTGGTCCCTCCTGGTTGCAGAAACTTTGGGAGAAGTTTCACCTACCTAGACTCCCAGGATGGACTGAGCGCAAATGCAAGGAGAATCAATGTAGCGGAGATGTGTGAGAAACCAGGAGAATGGTGTGTGTGTGTGTGTGTGTCTTTTGTTTGAACATTGAGTTTGAGAGATGTCGCAAGAATACACGGAAACAAGAAAAATGATCAGAGTTGTAAATCGCACTTTTCTGTTATTTTTTGAAAAAAAAAAATTTGGTTAGATATTATATCTAATATTATTATCCTTTAAAGACTAATTATTACAGAAAAGTTTATAAAAATAATTTTAAGACATATATACAAAAATAATATGTTTTTATATAACTATACAGATCTATAACTATACAATTATAAAGGTTATTTAAAGATGCATATTAACTTGATTGATTAATCATTAATTATGGCAGTTAATGATATACTGAATTTATTAAGATTCATTTATGTAGATTTTTTTTTGGGCACAAAAATTCTGCCTCCTGATTGGTCAGACGGTGTTAACAATTTTTTTTCTGGGAGGGGTTTGCATTTCTTTCCGGTTTCTTCATATTAACATATTAAAGAGGGAGGCTGGTGATGGAACGACTGTTTATAGCTGCTATAACCCAAGTGAGAAGTCGTCTCGTGGGCATTTCACATGATTGCATGCTGTGTTGTTGTTTAATTAAAAAGTGCATGTAATTGCTAACAAATGGCTGTGGTGTAAGAGGAATAAAACACTTAGAGGTGGTTATTGGGAAATAAGCAGCTTCCAGCAAACATGTATAGTCTGGAGTGGATTTCGGGGCAGATGCATGAGTTTTTTTCATGCCTGTTAGATTAACATTCTTCTCTTGTGAAATGGGTTTAGGGCATTTTCCAGAGCAATTTAATGACATTTGGGAAAAGGCTTGCTAGCTACGCCAAAAATAAGTATTTAAATGTGGTTATAACTCAAACCCAACACCACCCGTTTTTTTTTTTTTTTTTTTTAACAAATGGGCCGCTGTGTATATTAGTATATCATGACGTACAGTACAATGAAAAGGCCAGATAAAGATAGTATTACCGCTGTGTGACTGCGCGCTAGGTGACGTCTCGGTTCTCGGGCCGCTGTGGGCCGAGTCTGTCGTTGTGTTTATTCTTGTTGCACTGCAGCCAGGCTCTGGAGCCCAGAGGAGCTTGTTTCTCAGGCACAAGCCAGCTCTCCTCAGAGCCCATATCAACACAGTGTAAAAAGAACTGAGCTGATATTTCCCAGTGTGCAAAGCCACCAAACACTTCCAGACTCCCCACCGCCGGCAATGTAAACAAGTTCATAGTGGGAACCGGCTTTTTCGTGCGTGCCGTGAACCTGTTGAGCCCCGACTCCGACAAACCAGCCGCCTCACCTGCGGCTCGCCGAGTCACAGAACCTTTACGGAAAAAAACTGAACAAAAATCCGTCTCGCGATCTGAAGCCAGCACGGTGATCGGCTCCAAATGTGCGCGGAACTCAGAGGCGGCGCCTCGGCCCGAAACACGGCCTTGGCCGCAAGAGAGGGATGAAAGTGTGTTTTTTAGAGCACGCCAGCCAGAGCAGATGTGTTCGGGGTTTGGGAAGAGTGTGAGCTGTGTGCCGAGGCCAAAAGAATCAGAGCGTTCCACCGTGGCCGGCTTGGAGCGCCTGAAAAATGTTCTTAATGCTGTTAAGACACATTACTGTGGTTCAGTCAAAGATATTACAGATGCTACACACACACACACACACACAAAGATTGCATCTAGTATCCTTGAGTATAGAACCCTACAACTAAAAAATAATAATAAAAACTTTAATTTCAAATAGCACCTCAGTATACAACTGGATCATTCAGGGAACTCTAAGTAGAGTTCTGCAAAAAAAAAAAAAAAAAAAAAACAACATTTTTCATTTTAGAAAATCCAGAACCAAAAACTATTCAAAGAATCCTTAGTCTTTTATTTAAACTTGTAAGGTTTCTTCAACCTTGTCTACCTTGGAGAACTTGCACAGCATCTAAGAAAACACTTTGAAGGGGAAGAAGATGGATTCGGTTGCACAGTTGCACTCCAAGTAGTTATGAAATGTTAAATATTCAAGATTCAATGATTCAAAGAACTTTATTAATCCTAGAGGGAAATTGAATGAACCCTAGAGGAACCAAGTACAGTTATTTACATTGGTAAGGGTTTTTCGGTTCTGCTGAAGAGTTCTACAGAGAAGCTTCATGGGTTCCCTCAAGATGAACAAGCTGAAACACATACAGTCCTGAGCCCTTTATATGTTTGGCTAAAACGCTCTGAGTTTTAAGGGCTACATAAAATACTGTATACTTTTACACTTTTAGAAAAAGTTTTCAAGTGTTCTTTTGCACGGTTCCTAGCTTTCTAAAGATGTTCTACATGGAACGCATGTGAGATCTGTTGTTTAGTTCTTCAGCAAAACCTTTATGGGTTCCTCAAGAAGCAAAAGCCAAAGAAACCTTCATGATTTTCACTAACGATGTCTTTTGTAACTGTTTACACTCACAGTGCAGAACAGATACAGATTCTAGATTGAACCTTTCTCTCCAGAACGTCTTCGGGGAAACGTTTAAAGGTTCTGTGTAGAATCCTGCAGGAGAGGATTTGCCTTTCAGCCACAGAGTAGAACCACACCAGGAAGCTAAGGACATTTAACTATCCAAAAAAACTATTCAAAGAACCCGAAGACGAACCCTAAACCGCTTATCTAAAAATCTTTTACATGATTTGATGAGGTTCCGAGTAGCTAAAAGAATGAATGAATTATGAAAACAATACTGTACTCGCATATTATTTATATATGAGCTGTGTAGTTGATCATTTTTTACCTGCAGTTCAGTCTGTTACTGGTTTTCACTCATTGGAAACACCTGAGATCTTTATAGAGAACTTTTTTTTTTAATTCTGTAACCGTGCAGTCGAAGGTAAAACACATGCAGAACCAGACTGTCACTGTAATTCAGTTTTAATGGAAATTCTTTCGGTGGAACTTCAGGATGATGGAAACGACATTACTAAAGCTCCTCTTCCTGATTGGACAACAGAAATCCCTCCTCTGATCACTGATTGGTCGATGATACACAGCTGAATGTGGGCCGGTTTTGGCTTTTTTATTAACCTAGTTAACCCAGTGTAAGTATGTATCCAGTGATGTAAACTTTAAAGCACTTTTTGTAAGTCGCTCTGGATAAGAGCGTCTGCCAAATGCCTAAATGTAAATGTAAATTTACGTATTGTTACGTACGGTTTTTCACGTATTGGCTAACTAGCCTAGCTATAGATTTGTTATTACAGAATTAAATGAAGCTTTTTAGTGATGCAGGGGCTTCATTGTGTGTTAGATTTTTTCTTGTCTCACCGTCATCACTCACTAAATCTTAAACTCCATTTTTGCTTTTTTTTTTTTTCATTTGTCATCTAACTTACAGCCAGGAAGTTAAATAGCCCTTGACGTCACTTGGCACTTTTCTGAAAAGTTCCAGATTATTACTTTATTATCACTGTTTTCCCTCAGCGAGGCTTTAATTATTGAATTTTTGACGCTTTATTTATTCTCGTGCTTCTGTTCAATGGTTTTATTCAGACCCCAGCGCAGTTATTCCAAGTGCGATGCTAAAATAAACACCGCTTTCACACATTTCAGATTATGGGCATAATTAAAACAAATGACTGAAATAAACGAGTGGAATGGACGGATGGATGGATGGATGGATGAATGGATGGATAAAACCAGGTCAGGTCTAACAGAGGACATGGCTGTTGTGTTTTTTTTCTAGCAGGTCTGCGTTTGGTGATTGATGGAAGTGTATCAGAACGGAGCAGACGCACCACCTGCATGAATCAAGAGTAAAAAATAAAAAAAACAAAGACAGAGCAGAGACTTTTTTTTAGCATACAAAGAGTCTTTGACTGACACGGGGACGTACAGATTGTTGATTTCTACAGATTGTTGATTTCTACAGATTGTTGATTTCTATGCTGCTCATTAATGCATACAGTGTAAATATTCTTATTGCTATTTGGTTATAGTGTTCATTCTACTGTACAGTATATCCAGTCAACTCCAGAATTATTGGCACCCCTCATTAAAACAACATAACTGTTAATACATAGTTGTAAAAAGCAGATGAACACATTTGAACACACTTTATGATTTTTCTTTCATTTTTAAAAAGGTTTTTAATGATTTCCCCCTTGATTATTTACTTTAATTGATTTTTAAATAAATGTAAATATATATAAATATATAAAAACATTATATATTTTTATGTAAATGTTATATAAAAAGACAATAGAAGTAGACAACAAAATCTTCTTCTTCTTCTAATGTTTTTTCTGTCCATTTAATTTGAGCTGTATTTTAAGGCATAAAAGTTACTGCTAATTACTAACGCTTACCAATTTAGAAGCAATGTTTAGTTACTGACTGATACAGTTCTTGCTTAGCAGTGGTTAATTACTGATGTGTAAGTTAACAAAACGAATGCATTTTATACAGAAAGAAAAAAAAAGCTTTTGCCCTAAAGAACCATTAAACACTTGATCCATTAAACCAGTTTGAAACGTTATTAAAACTGATGCAGATTCTTGGAAAATCTGGATGCTTTAGTGAATACACCTGAAATTATTCCAGATATACAACTGTACATATACTGTAAAAGCTTCCAGACCGCCACCTTTAAACACAAAAGTTCAGGTTTAAAATCAGGGATAGAAAATGCAGACTGGAAAATTATTACTTATTTTTGTCTTGGTTGCTAAATGTACATTGAGAAACATAAAAGCATTACAATTAAAAATGCAAAATAAAACAGACCAAAGCAATGATATTTATTGATTCTCTAGCTTAATAAAACAGCACTTGATCCAGCACATCCTATTATTTTGCACTATTTTGTTTTCTATGTTTTGCACCAACATTTCGACAATAATGATGCCATGTAACAGTAACAGTGTGCAGGGGATGGAGGGAATTTCATCATGCTATTAATTTGCTATTTGAATGATTAAATGATTAGAAAAGAAACAAAAAGCTGCACGCCGGACACTCGTGCGTGACATCATGGCTGCGTGCGTGAGCCAGGGCTTCGCTTCGGGGGTCTGAGAGGTGAAGGCCGAGCACCAGCAGAGGGACTTTCAGCCATTTCCTCTCGTCCGTCCTTATTTATTTTTTGCTGCGTTGTTTTCTCAGTATCGCAATGCATCACTTGACATTACCCAAGCAAGCTGGAGCTGCGCAGCATCAGCTGAAAGCAATTTGGCCTCGAAACAGCACAGCTGCCAGGCGGATAAGACTCTCACTCTTTCGTTTACTTTGAAATGCTTTCTTTTTTTTTTCTCTCCCCAACATCCAAAATACACAAGGCAGCCAAATTGCTGACATGTGTGCGAGGGCCTGGTGAAATCCTGCATTCTTTCATGCCCTTCTATGCAAAACTCCCTGTTGTTTATTTAAAGAACACAGAACACTTTAGCACTATTAAGAAACATGTTATATAGTAAACTGAAGGTTTCCTCACAGGAAAAATCCTCCGCTGTTTATTTTCCTGTGCCCCCAAAAAGTTATCAGAGTTTTGATTTGAAGAGAAAAAAAAAAGGCCACGTTTACAATTAAAAGGACAAAAGGAGCCGGAGGGAGGTGGACAGTGGGTACGGGATCGGGGATGCGGGTGGGGATCTGAGCCGAGGCTGTGCGGTGTCTGACATTAACAGGCAAGGCAAACGTGGAAGTGAGCTGTTTATTTGTGCTCGGGGAGCTGGACAGCTCGGCTGGGTTCCTTCTCTCAATGAGTCCACACATCACTTCATATCTCGGTGTTCAGCCAGCTGCTGGCCACCGCAGACCTCCTGACAAGGTGCAGCTCTGTTCCTAACCTCCAGCTACCGCCTGTGACACTCCGCTCTACTCGCTGGCTAGCTAATGTTTCCTCTGGAAGCGGTATGAAAGTTTTCGCATGCGTCAGTCAAAATGTTCCCTGTCATGAAAAGCGTCCTCTGACGATAAAGTTAAGTTAAGCCTTTATTTGTCACATAGACATTACAGCACAGTGAAATTACTTCTTCGCATATCCCAGCATAACTGGGGTCAGAGCGCAGGGTCAGCCATGATACAGCGCCCCTGGAGCAGATAGGGTTAAGGGCCTTGCTCAAGGGCTCAACAGTGGCAACTTGGCGATGCTGGGGTTCGAATCCCTGACCTTCCGATCAGTAACCCAGTAACCCACAGCCTTTAACCAACTGAGCCACCACTGCCCCAAAGTTCTTGTTATGTTCGCTTATCCTCATAGAAAGAGTATCAGAATATAAATATAGAATACAGCATATCCTTTTTCAAATAAAAACAAAATTGGACAGACTCTGGGATCTGGCAGGAGCCATTATTGACCACAGAAATTCCAATTTAAACGCAATTAACCCGTGAAATAACAATGGTGCACTTTGACCTTCCAATAAAAGGTGTAATCTGAGTCAGTATGGCGCTAGTTTGAATCAAGATGATGTCACAGCCGTATGTGACAGAGGGAGGGTGTGCTAAACTGGTCGAGATATCGGGGTGGGAGGGGCATACTCTCTCTCTTCTGTCAATCACCTCAACACCAGCCAATCACGAGGTTGTGCATGCAGAAAACGGCAGATAGCTCTGTCCTCTTGGCATGTTATTTTTTTAACGTTACATGTATATGAAGATTTTATAGAATCAAATATTGTACTGTAATATCTTGCTGTTTATTTATTTAACTGGTTTGAGCTCCTGACACATTTACATTTAGGCATTTGGCAGACGCTCTTATCCAGAGCGACTTACAAAAAGTGCTTTAAAGTTTACATCAC
>JAQQZS010000009.1:26385483-26397257 GCA_030068045.1 Platyallabes tihoni | reverse complement strand
CACAACAACTTGGCACAGGTTTTACGCCGGATGCCCTTCCTGACGCAACCCTCCCATTTTATCCGGGCTTGAGACCGCCACTGCATCCAGTGGCTGGGGGGTTTGGGCACTGGCTGGGAATCGAACCCGGGCCTTCCGCATGGCAGGTGAAACACCTACCAGTGATGTAAATATAATGACATATTTTAGTTGCTATAACATCAATAAGCCAATTGCTAGTAGAGTAAATGCTTGCTAGCTTGTTAGCTAGTGAACTTGGCTACTTACTTGCTTATTGTACTGTATTAGCCTGTTGTTGGCTAGCTTGATAGTAATGACATGTAAAGTTTTAATAGAAAATACTTTGTTGGCATAATGTAGCTCCTTGTTAGCGAACATGATATCGCCAAATAACAGCTAGCGTGCTACCAAACTTGGTTTTGATTTAGCTCGCTTGCTAGCTAGTGAGCGTAGCTGATTATTTTATTCACATAATACAGTATAAGGGTTAGCTAATTGTTTTTAGCTTACTAGCACACGTCTTTTTGTTTACTTAGGAATGTATTTTATATTTAATTTGTACAGCCCCTTTAACTAGAAAATCTAGAACTATCTATCTATCTATCTAGAAACTATTTATTCACTCTGGTCCCGCTTGGTGCATGATTCGTCTGATTGCCTGGAACTCTGTGTTTTTAAACAGTTTTCTGTGTGTGTGTGTGTGTGTGTGTGTGTGTGTGTGTGGATTCAGTCATTCCCTCGTGTCAAACACCTGACACTAATCTCATTAAAAATGCAAGCTTCATTATACATATGGTATGGATCAGACAGCGCGGTATCCCGGGAACGTTCTCCGCGAGGAGAACCATCTGGGCGGTTAGGGTTTCGAACTCGACCTGCGTGGAAGTTCAAAGTGGTTCTTGCGAGTGGACATTTTTAGAAGGAAACATAAAAGCACGTCTCGAATCTACAGATTAGAGTGAAAGGGAAGCGAGAAGGTAAACACTCCAATCTTTTCTTTCAGCGGTCTCGACCACGGCGATGGAACCATCAGGAACGTTTGGGTTTTGTTTTTGGGAAGAGAGCACTCCACACATTCAACTTGGCGTAGTGGAGTATGAGGGGAAAACACCTCGTTCTTCCTGCACCGAGGTCTCTGAACATTCAGCACTCGCGACCTTGTGACCTGTGAGACCGAGCACTGGTGCATGAGATGTTTTGCGTTCAAATATTTATTTTAAACCCTCTCAATAGTGGGAGCGAACAACAGGAATATTGACAGTATAGCTCTCCGAACGAGGTGGCGTGTTTGAGTGTTTTAGCACAGCTTTTTTTTTTTTTTTGAGACATTGAGACTGTATTGTATTTCTTTCCGCTGCCAGACTTGGCTTCCTGAGCTGGGGCAGTGTCAGCCCGATCTGACCCCACTTTCCTGTGTTAGGGTCTGAGCTGAGGGGCTATCCAATTGAGATCAAACACTGAAGCAAGGGTTAGATTTGGACAGTTAGTTTTTGTGTGTGTGGGGGGGGATAACAAAAAAACAAACAGGGTATAAGGTTTTATATATATATATATGCAGGAATACAAAGTGAGTCAGATGTGCAGAAGCTCCACGCAGAAAAAGGGTCTGTGGTCTAAATTCATCAAATATAATTATGTACAAAAAATACATTACTGGAAACAAAAAATAAATCTAGGCATGGCAAGTGTATTTTGGTCCAAAAGTGGTATAATGGTACGAAAAATAATCCAAAACAAGAAATGAGCGTGCTTCATTAAAAAAATTTGTAAACACTCTGACCAGATGTGGTATGCTTGGGAGACGTTGAGCCAAAAGCTACTTGCTCTCCCTCTTTCTCTCTCTCTCTCTCTCACACACACAACTTCCAGATTATAATCTCCTTTAAAATAAACACAGGTTTGCAGGATAAGATCTTTTCCTACAGTCTTAATTCACCTTCAGAGCTGCTGGAGATTCCCTGAATCCCTATTAACACTGAAACTCGATCCTCCACAACATGCTTTCTTAGAAGAAAAAGAAAGAAAAAAAAAAAAGAACAACCCAAAAGGTCCTCGCCTATTTTCTATATATTAATCAAAGGTGGTGAAAAACAGAGCTTTGCCCATTAGTTTTATTTATTTTGGGCCGAGCGGTCCGTTGCCTGTGGGCCTGGTTGACCCGAGGTGGTCTGGAGAGGTGCAGTTGAGCAGAAGGGCATTACAGATCTGCTCTCCTGCTCTCGCGCTTTGAACTGGAGTTGTGTTGCACAGACGCTCCTGCTGCCGAGCTCGAAACAGGAAGTCAGAGCCGAGTGCTGGAGGAAATTGGCCTCGGCCCAAAGGGACCGAACCTCCAACCTCGAGGTCCCTGACATTACACAGCCTCAGTCTGGTTTTACACACTCTCTCTCTCGCTGTCTGTCTCTCTCTCACACACACACACACACAAATCTAGTACTTGGAGCTTGGAGAAGAGGGAAATTTACACTTGATTTGTAGCTGAATGAAGCCATTTACTCCAGAGGCACAATGCCGAATGAATCACCGCATATTCTCTGAAACACACACTCCTCAAACACTCATAGGTATCATTTCATAAAGGCTTATTAAGTCCTTTGTTCTTGAGGTTTTCACAGTGTATCCGGTTGATTGAATTAATTTTTAACGACATTGTTCCAGACACAACGCCAAAGACACAAAGAGTTATCTTTTTTGATTTGTTCTGGTTCAGCATTAAAACATGTTCACAAAACCAAAACTTTTTTTCATCGATCTTGAGATAAGTTAACTTTTAAAAGTATTGTTAAGTTTTCTTGAGATTTTAGAGAGATGTACCGTGATGTAGAATGTCACGGTCACAGCCTCGAAATCTGTGGAAACAGTATGATATCAATGTTACATTATGTTAACACTAAATTATTTTTAATCTGTCAAAAATCTAAAGCTGATCATGTGATACTGAGAAATCATGTCATAATTAATTAATTAAAACTATAATGTTGAACCTAAACTATATATATATATATATATATTTTTTTTTTTTAAACAGTGACATGCTAGCACCTGTTTCTACTTACGATATAACCACTACAGTCGTTCCCTCACAAATTATAACCCAGTTATTTAATAATCAGATAATTTTTGGTACCAGTTTGACCAAAATCACTTTTTCACTGATAAAGAAATAAAAATATATGAAAATATAAAAGAACTCTGCATTTCCTGTGGAACAAAAATAGATTTAATAAATTTTCTAAGTTAACTAATTACAATATATTTATAGAATATAGTAATAATAATAAATGAGAAATAAATAAATAAATATATAAATAAATGTGGCTCTAGAGATCTATGGTAAAGAATTTGTTCAGACAACGAGACAAAATAAAACCACCAGCCCAAGTCTGAATGAAACTTATTTAATCCACAACACATAATTAACAGTGTTTATTTAATACATTTCTATATGTAGGATAGCAGAGCGGTGCTGTGAGCGAAGCGCCGGTTCCACTACTGTCCATCGGTCAGGTTCTGGAAATGTCCGAGAGGAGCGTCAGCAGGTTCGGTGGGGAAAAAGGAAAAGTCTCTCTTCACCAGTTCCAGAAAAACAGGCGGCTGCCGTGCTTGGCGGGTTCGAGCGGGGCGTCGATCACAGGGTTGGGCTCGGGTCTCGGTCTCGAGTGGTACGGGTTCTCGGGAAGGGGCCGAGAGGTCGCCACCTTGGTCACCTGACGCGAGACAGGGAGAGATGGAGGGTGTAATGAGGAAAGGAAGTGACAGATCTGTACGTGGTGTAATTCTACCCCGATGCAGAAACACAATCTCATGCGGGACTCAGCTACAGATAACGTCATGATTTCGTCCTCGCTCCAGATAGTACATGAAAATAAATAAATTTTTTACCAATGGCTAACAATCACAGGTTAATGTGATTAACGTAAACGTTAATACGTACGGAAGGAGTCTCCAGTGTCAGAGCTTTATAACAGTCAGAAGTAAAGCTGCAACTTTGTGTGTGTGTGTGTGCATGCACGTTTCTGACCTTGGACAGGTCTCCCAGTTCGGGTCTCTCCCAGCCGAGCTTCTCCAACACACAGTCATCAAACACCTTCTGCTGCTTACGGCAGTGACGGAGCTCAGCCAGACCCGAGTAGTCCAGACAGGTCCAGTACTCGGTGAACGACTCGGAACAGTTCCCCTTAATCTGCCTGTGTGTGTGTGTGTGTGTGTGTGTGTGTGTGTGTGTGTGTGTGTGTGTGTGTGTTTGGGGAACAGAACAATACAGAAGAGAACATCCTTTTGCATTTAGTCTATACATCACAAGCACAAATGTACTTATTGCCTTCAGCCATTTTATCTCCAAGTGTGCGGTCCTTCTGAAGACGTTTGTTTAGACGTTTTAAGAGTATTGCATCCAGGAGCGTATCAAAGGGCTGAGCAAAAAAGGGGTGGTCTCACACCCTCGGGGGGCCTCGAATCATCTGCTTATACACTAACTACATTTATCACAGTGTGTGTGTGTGTGGCATTAATAAATGGAGGTTTAGGTACAATTTTTCTCACTCAGTGTTCTTTGAGGCAGATCTGTACTTTTAACTGAAAAGCTAATGAAATAAAATCTACACAAATATCCAGGGGAAAATATGTAATTTCACAATCAGCCTTTTCTTTTTTTAATAAGAGAGTCCACCATTTCACTGCAATACTGAACGTTTTCAGCAAGAGCTACGGATTTTTCCAAATCAGTAACAGATACAGCAATTTCTTTTCCCGTTTAAACCTGCATCACGGATGGGCGTTATTTAATTTGCCTTATTTAAGTGCCTGCTGTTTACTCAGGTTTAGACAACCAGCTGGCGGAGACGCTTTCTGAACGCTGTGCAGACCTGCGTTCTTTTTCGCTACATTTTTTTCAACAATGATCTCGAAACCACCCAAAAAAAAAAAAAAAAAAACCCTGCATTCCTGAAGTCCGCAAACCTGTGACAAAAATATTTTTCATTTGAGTCTGGGAGAATTGTGTGCTTTTCTGCCCAAACCTAAACCTGAGACGCTTCTAGATGAACTTCCAGTCAATCGATAAAACAAACGCTCACGTGAGCGTTAAGAAGAGAGAAGACACTGGGATTACAACCCCCCCCTTTTTTCATTATTATTATTTTTTTTATGTGCATCAGTGTTAAAACCCAGCGAGAACTACTCTAGCTGCAGATTAACAGGATTTGGGTTTGATCATCCGCCAGTTAATAATTCAATCCATGGCTCTCTTTTCCCCCCTGCCTGTCCCTCGGCTCACGCAGGTCCCTTTCCGCTCTGTTTGCGCTTAAACCCTGCTTGTTTACACTGCTGACAGAATGGTTTATTCCACCCTCCTTAGCCAGCGGTTAGATCTGTACGCATCCCCCCCTGAAAAAAAGCTGTTTTGTGTTTTAATGACAGACACCAGTCACGGTGCAGAGGCGTCGCTGTGTTATTAGAGCCGAGCGCCTGCCATTAGCCAGACTGAGAAGAAGCAGACGACTTCCTACACATAATCGAGCGAGGGGGGGGGTCAAAGCTCTCAGCTCCACGCAGGATACACGCACAGCCACCAGACGCTAAAGACTCGACACGTAATTACGGGATTTAGTCATGTGTCATGGTAATGTCACGGGGCCAAGGACCTCAGGACCGCATGCGTGACATACGCCAACTTTTAATTATAATGTCACAACACAAGCTTTCTGTCTCGTTATATCTACGCTAGACGACAACTAAATGTTGGACAACTCTTTTAAAATCCTTTGTAAAATATTTCACACGTTAGCTACACGGTTTCTGATGATGAAATTCCCTCAGTCTGATTGAAATCATTCCAGTTAATCTTAATCTTAATTCTTTACAAAGTCAGTGATTCGTTTTGATCCGTCACAAATATAACTTTTTTTTTTTTACTAGAAATCCTGCCTCCTGCGTTATGATTGATTCAACGATTCAGTCCCATCTACAATTGGTTGGATGCTTTACTGCGTTTCAAGTTCCAGCCAATCAGTGCTCCTTCCTCAGCCAGAGTCGCTGTAACCATGGCATGTTTGTTGGTTTGAGTATTTTCGAAAGTGCAGATCTCCCGGGATTTTCACACACAGCAATCGCTAGAGTCTAATCAGAATATTCAGGGGGAAAAAAAAAAAAGGAAAAAAAACATGCCGTGACAGGGACTGGAAAAATACTGTACATTATCTTTTATTTCTGCTCTTCTGTGCTCATGAGAGACTGAGAATCCTGTTCTTATTACTGAGACATTTTTCTGCTCACCGCGGTTGCGCAGGTTGATTCCTGGTGTTACTACTGACATGCACGTCAGATCAGTCTGATCACTTGCACACAAACATCACATCATACCCTCTCAGACTTAAAGTCACATGTGGACTTTTAACTCATCCTGATGTTTGATGTGAGCGCTCACTGAAGCTCTTGACCGATAACTGCGTGGTGCGCCCCGCCATGTGATTGGCTGTATACAGGTGTTTCTATTAAAGTGGACACTGAGTGAATTTAGGATTGTGCTGACAGTCAGATATAGAGTATAAAATTGGATAAATCAAGGTACACGTTTGGTCTTGTTTTATGACAGGGTTTCAAAATTTATTAATAAAATTATTAATAAATCAATTACGAAATCCTAATTAATTAAAACTAATTAACAATTACAAAAGACTCAATTAGTTCCATTATTGTTTCAATAAAATCATTTAACATACATTACATTTTTTTATAAAAATCTTTCATAAGAAAGAATCAGTTTTATATACATTATTTGTTTTTATTTTACATTTGATTAAATTTAATAAATGTGCATTTGTTATTTATTTATTCTTGCAAATATATTACATTAACTATATTAATGTTATTTTTGTGCATTTTATCATTTCATTGATTTAATGTTTTTACAGTCTGATTTTAAAGGATGTTAAATGAAATGGATTAAAAGTTTTTGTTCATTTATTGATTGGAGGATTAACACTGTTTAATAATTACAGATAAATGCTGATCCTGATCCTTACAGATAAATGCTAAAAAAATCTATTTTCTAAAAATCTGAAGAGCATCACATGGTGTTTCTCTCAGAATGCCTAATTCAAGCCTTAAAGTAAATAACATAAAAGCTGCTAAACATACTCATGGTTTATGGAGACGCAGCCAACTTCAGAACTTTATCATTCGATTCAGGTCAGTTTTATTTCTATTACGCTTCTAACTATGGCCGTTGTCGCAAAGCAGGTTTGCAGAATCAAAAAGAAAAAATATGGAAATGAGTTTGAAATGTGTGAGGAAATATGTATATATATATATATATATATAAAAAAAATAAATAATTTCGCACTAACATTGCAGCGCCATAAATAAGACGCGGGAAGACAGAAGTGATGGAGGCGTATATGACCGAATCACTCGCTAATCTTTGACCTGATTGGTGAATTAATGGCGTTTTGTGTGACACTCGATTAATCGTGCGGCCCTAGTAGTGGGAGTGTCTAATAGTGCTTTTTTTTTTTTTTTTTTTTTGATGAAGCGTGCAGCCTTCCTATGAGGCATGAGAGTACCTGAAGAAATTAAGTGCGCACTCGTTGACTCTCCTCCCTTCTTCCAGACACTTTCTGGGGTCCTTCTCCTCCCACCTGCACAGCATGAACTCCTTGTTGGGTTTGTCGCACTGCGAGCCGTAGTGATGTGCTGCAGCTTTCAGGACGGCCGACGAGACATTCACCTTATTTAAAAAAAACAAAAATATATAAAGTTACCAGGTGAAGCGTGAACTCTTGTTCCAAAGTGTTTTGACTCTGAATTGACTCACTGAACAAGTGAATCAAACACACACGCTGCACTAATCTCAGAGCTGATACGAGGTGGTATCAAAAGGTTTCGAGACTAGTTTTGTAACACAGCTACAGATGGCAACACAGGGCAGCACGCTTGATCACAGGGAGCACCAACCTTCATAAATCAGTGTGCCAAAAGACATCATCCTGTGTACATCAGGAGCCGTGCAACTGGTGCCAGTCTGACCATGTGAGTTTTTTACGTCTGCTGTTTCATCATGGACAGCAAGTTAGAACAAAGAGTGAACTTGTGCATGATGATCGTCTGAGAACAGTCCACTACATTGCTGCTGTTGTTGGTGTCATACGGAACAGTTCAGGCAGTGTTCCTCATGTGTGATTTGAACATGCTGCCAAGGTCGTGCCCAGGCTGCTGATCCAGGAGCAGGAGGAACATCGCGTCGAAGCCTGTCGAGAACTCCGTCAGCGTGCCGTGGATGACCCGTCCCTTCATGTCGACTTGTCGTGTGACTCTTATAACTTTTTGAAAACCACCCCGTATTTCTGCATGTGTGTGTGTGTGTGTGTGTAGATATGGATAGGTAGATATAAAATAGAAACAGTACTTCTGGAATGTATTATTCGTGACTGGCGTGTTTATTATTTATAACCTTGTTTGCATCTTAAATTCAAGACTTCATGTGCTTTATAGTTTATATTTTTGTCTATCCATTTCCTATGACAGTAAAAGATAGATATACACCCTTTACAATGCGCTTTAGAGTGTTTATAGATAATTACTTAATATAAGTTATTAAGGAAACTGATGTAACTGAATATTATGATATAAAGAACACACTGACAGGACGGTTGATGAGCTAGCCACTAACTAGCAAACACAGAACAAGGCATTTATGACCAGGTTATGCAGCAAATAATGTCATAAATGATGTTATATCGCACATTTTATATATATATATATATATTTATTTATTTATCTTTGCTAGCTAGTTATCTTAGCCCAAACTTCATTCCTAGCACGCTAGCTAGCACCAGGCTGCCTTCAGGTTTAAAACAAAGGACAGTTTCTGCTTTTATAAACACACAAACCTCTTCGACGCTCAAATCCGACACCGTCGGAATATCCAGCTGACCGGGCATTACTCTACCTCAGAAACACCCCAAAACTAATACAAATAAAAAGGCAGCTCACTCGCTGCTAACCCGTCTTAACGTCCCCGGTCAGAGACGTTAACTTTTATCCCCAACCGTATTCAAACCAGAAAACCCGCCTCCTTCGCTAGGATTGGCTAACAGGTCAGAGTGACAAGAAACCATCCCATCATGTCAGCGCTTTTGCGTGCGCGTGAGTTGTCCGAATACAGGTCGGAAAAAAAAAACAACTCTGCTGCAGGAGGACAGCGGGACTCAATGGAAGGTCAGTGAGATGCGCGTGCGCAAGTCTCAGTCGCTGGTGCATGACGCAGATATTATGCGACGATGTGTGTGTATATTTCGAGATCGAAGACGATAAAAAAAAAAAAAAAGAATTTCGGTTATTTATTTATTTAATATATATATATATATATTTTACCAGAAACGTGTTTTCACCTAAGGTAAATGTTGAAGGGTTTTCATAATGATTTAATTCGTAGACATAAGTTCTCTAATTTAAAACCTAAAAAAAAAAAATCCTGATTGGCAAAGAGTTGCCATGGTAACGTCAACGCGTTTATGTCAGCACAATGGAGTTTACAGGGAGCAGTTACAGTGGAGCTTATAAAAATGCCAGGTAAAAAAAAAAACAAACAAACAATTTTGACGTGTATAATAACATGTTTAAAACGTAGGTAGTGGTTAAAAGCTGTTATATTAACATTATAATCAAATAAAAGATGTTATATTAATATTCTAATAAAATAATGTTTTTAAGGATCCTCAACAATCATAGTACATAATCCTGTCCGTTTCAGGATGGAGGGCAGAGGAGAGTACACACTCCCCACAGACACCAGGTATGAAGGGGAGATGAAGGACGGCATGTTTCATGGCAAAGGAGTTTTGCACTTTCCCAATGGAGGGAAATATGAAGGAATCTGGGAAAAAGGCATATGCAAGCAGGTTCCTGAGTGTTTTTATTTATTATTCTCACACACTACAGAGGGGCTCGAAAATGTACAAACAGCACTTGTTATCTTTTCCCTTTTTTAAAACTTGAATTTAATTATGGCAGCAATGTGTACCATTCTGTTTTCTCTAAACATGTCAGAAGTAATTGACACCATAAATTAACAGAAACTATTCTAAGTACTATACAAATGACCACACAAGACAACATAAAGTGCACATGCAAATGTGCAAACATGACACAATGCAATATACTGTGATATACTGTGATAGTGGTTTGAGGTAGTGCAAGTTAATGACATGATGGACAGAAAACGGTAAACATTTCTTGTAAATAGCAGCAAAGACGAGAAAGAGTCCTTGTGCATTTTACACTTGTAGATCAGTATGAATGCACATTAGTTTATCAGTCCAGTCCCAATTTATTGAGGTGAATGTTAATCTAAGTGTGTACGTGTGTGTGCGTATTAGTCCAATCCTTTATTGTTGAGTAGACGGATGGCTTGCCGAAAGAAGCTGTTGCACAATCTGGATGTGCGTGTGTGTCTGAATGCTTCGTACCTTTTTCCAGATGGCAGGAGGGTAAAGAGTGTGTGTCTAATAAGCCAGAATGCTGGCGGCTTTGCGGATGCAGCGTGTGATGTAGATGTCTGTAATAGAGGGGAGAGAGACCCCCATGATCTTCTCGGCTTTCCTCACTATCCACTGTAGGCTCTAGCGGTCCGAGATGGCACAAACCAGACAGTGATGCACCTGCTCAGGATGCTCTCGATAGTCCCTCTGTAGAAGATTGTTTTTGGGCCCCGCTGTATTACTGGCTTAATAACACTTGGTTCAATTTGCAGGCATGTCATAGAAATTATTTTTCATCACCCTTCAGGATCCTAACCTCCTGATTCCTGCGCTCATACACCTAATTCAATTAATCATCTCATTAACAAACCCTTTCCGTGTTGAATCAGGTGTTACGGATTAATCCATCAACATCTTCCTGCTAAACAGAATAGAGACATCAGCAGAACTGTGGTATAATAAACGGTAGATGTTCTTACAGGGTCGCTACACCTTCTCTGATGGACTTGAGTATGAGGAGAGAGACTGGGATTACTGTCACGGCTACGATCGACGTTTCTACACCGAGAGATGTTCTGGAGTCAAACCTGCAGGTGGGTAGATCATCTGATCTGTCGTTTCTCTGCTAATACCTGATTTCAGCTCTAAGTTACACCAAAGGCAAGGCATTGTTCATCCTAAAGTAAATACTTTGTTGGAGGAGTGCAATTCTGTTCTTCAGAAAGCTGATTTCGATAACCAGCCGCTGTTTTGTGATCTCAGGAGAATCTCAGCTGACCAACGCCGATCGTCCTCCTGAGATCCCTAACGGCTGCTACGACTGCGGAGAAGGATTCTACGAGCCCAAAACCAGAGTCATCACAGATTACGCAGGCGGCTTTCTCAGGAACACTGGTAACAGAATGAGCGACTGAATTCTCTTTAAGCATCTTTAAAATGACAAAACCTAAAGGAAACAGACTTTTACAGTTTTACCGCTTATCAGTACATTTTAATAGAAGCTTTTACATCATAACCGAAATAGAAACAGTCTATTAAGCATCCTAAAGAGATTTTCTATCAGCATGCCTTTCCAAAGAGCCTCAACCAACAAAAATATCTACTTATTTTAAACTAGCGTAAGTAGGTGTCGTTGATGGTTAAAGAGTTTGTGGAAACAGTTAAAAAGTTAAAGCTAAAAATAATCTGCTGATATTTAATGTAATCAGTGATATTATTATATTATTATTATTATTATTATTATTTGAGGTTGAAGTCCACGTACATGTCTGTGTGTCTTTCTGTACAGCAGAACTC
>JAQQZS010000009.1:26359949-26373703 GCA_030068045.1 Platyallabes tihoni | reverse complement strand
GGATAGAGAGTGGGGGGCGGGGGGGGGGTGTTGCTCAAGTGCGTGCAGCTGCGCGAGCGCGATTCAGCTCCGGCCACCTCTCGCGCCGCAATTAGCAACTCCTTTCACTTTTTTCTCTCCTCCTCTATTTAAAGAAAAGGAGCAGAGAGGAGGAGGAGGAGAGAAAGGACCCGGAGCAGCAGCAGCACCAGCAGCAGTGTTAAGCCAGTGTTTTCTGCTCCTTGGAATCATCTCTGGGAGAAAAGCAGCGAGTGATTGTTGCCTCGAGTGGCGTCAAGAGTGTATTTTCATAATTGTGCTCTTAATCCTTCGCTTAAAAAATGGAAATTGCCTTAACTGCGCGTGAATGATGAGATTGACACATGGCCTCCTGTTCCCCCCCCCCCTCTCGGAGGGGGTGCTTTAATTTCGGACCCAGTTCTGCATCACCGACATCTCTGCCTGAAAGTCTAAAAGTGAGGATGGCTGTGTATAAGTTTGGTGCTTTTTTACTGTTACATTTTACATTTAGGCATTTGGCGGACGCTCTTATCCAGAGCAACTTAAAAAAGTGCTTTGAAGTTTCCATCATTGGACAGATCCTTACACTGGTTACTAGGTTACTAACTATAAGTACCATCAGTTCTTTTTTACTTTGTAGGGATGAACCCAAATACCTAAGAAACAGACAAACAGACAGGTATTTAGTCGTCACTGTACGGCCGTACTGTTCACGAATCAGGAATGCGTAACTTAAACAATCAACATTTTCTGAATTAAAAAAAAAAAATAACTGAGACTTTCTGTCTTACACTTAAACTCAGGGCATTTGACAGACGCTCTTATCCAGAGCGACCTACATCGTCATCTACTACACCGCTTTATCCTGTATACAGAGTCAACACAGACCCAAGGGAGGAATCGAACCCCGACCGTGGAGGTGCAAGGCGACAGTGCTGACACCACCGTGCTGCCAGTGACTTATATTTTATCTCATTTTACATCTGAGCAGGTGAAGGTTAGGGGCCTTGGTCAAGGGCCCAACAGTGGCATTTTGGTGATGATCCTAGGACCTTTCAATCAGTAGTCCTTAACCACTGAGCTACTCCTGCCCCTGTGAAAAGATTACCATACCTTATATTACCATAGGCATGCAGCTGTAGAAAATAAACTGACACCTTCTGACCAAACAGATGTTAAATAAATCAGTGATGAACTGAGGATCTGAACCTCAGATTTTTATTTCTTGTGATGCTTGAGAATGTGAATGAAGATGTGGCTTTTTTATTTTGTATAAAAGCCCTGACAAGTTCTTTTTTTTTTTGGTGTTTAACAAAAACATTTTGTTGCATAGAGATCGGTCTGAGAAGTTGCTTCACTGTTATGTGATTGTAAATTTGAGACCTGTGACAGATTTGCTTTTGCAGAAAAAAAAAAAAAAGATTTGCTTTTGCAGATGATCAGGAGCACGAGTGGATCACACGGACGTGCCGGAAGGGCGTGCCACAGATGGATGAGTCTGTAGGATGTGCTCCTGGGAGCAGTACAAAGTAAGTTTGAGTAACATGAGGGGTGTACATTTGGATGTACAAAATGATAGATGTAGTGATTCTCTAGAATTCAAGATCAATCACAACATACCAAGCAGTTAGTAACTAAACTGTGGGATTTATTGTGTTTTATATCTACAGGTTGTAAAGCCAAAGTCCTGGGAAAGCCTGATGCACCTTTTGAATCAACATTCATTTGTTTATGTATTTTATTATTTATTTTTAATGACATTATGATAGCAGAAATAAAAATAAAACACAAGTAAATTTAATGAATTATTTAAAAATAGGAAAAAAGTCAAAATTTATTTTCTTTCTTAAAATAGAACATAATACTGCTGTTTATAATGCATCATATTTTAACTCTAAATGATTGAAAAATGTTTATAAAATCTGTTTATTATAAAATATGCCTGTGTTGTGATTATATAGGGCTTGATGGTGGATTATTTTCTTCCTTTTTTGTTTCTTGAAAGACAAGATGCATCTGATGTAAGATGGTTTGAGAACCAGTGGGTTAAATGATCAAACGTGTGTGTGTGTTCCCTGATCTTTACCTCAGGGAGAAAATTGCAGATGCATGTGGCAGAACAAGGAAATCCAAGCAGGATAGAATCTGCAGAAGTACTTCATTGATAAGCCTCATAAGGATTTTAATTCCTGATTGAAACTGAATCCAGAAAGCAAAAAAGAAGGTTCCGAGCAAACACTTTTGTGTTGTTTCAGTCTCCTGCTTTTCTATAATACAGATTTGTTCAGTTTACATTTAGTCAAACTTTGGGAAATACAGACCATGCAAGTGTCATGGAATATCACAATTTGTTTTCTTTTGAGAGAAATATATATTATAAATAATATAAAGAAAAAAATTACTTATCAGATTATTATTAGTTATTCATTTGACCTGATCCTGCAAGAACTGGAAAAGATTGGAATAGTTTCTTTAAGATATTTTAAAAAATAATATTCGCATTTGCAATGCAAATAATTATAAAAATAAAATAACTTTTCCATATTTGCAATGCAAATAATTTTTGTGTGAAAGCATAAGTTTTGTGGAATTTGTGAAACTTTTAAGAAGTTTAACAAATTCCGTGAAACTTTTATGCAAAAATGATTTTAATTTGCTTATAGTTTTTTGAAGAAGAAAAAGACTAGACATGGGTTGATGGTGTTTAATGTCATTATTAGTACAGTATTTGTATCGTGCCTTCTTTTAAATCTATGTTTCTTAAACGCAGGACTGCTTAATATTAGATATAATATTAGAAATAGTGTGTGAAAAAAGAAACGGAGATGATTTACTGTAGGTTTTAAAACAAGATTGAATGAAAATTACATGGAAGAAGAGGGGAAAGGTGCATCACTACGTACCGCTGGTCAGATTCTCGGGTCAGCATTAAAGTTTTATTCATTCATTCATTCATTTTCTATACCGCTTTATCCTATGATCAGGGTCGCGGGGGGCCTGGAGCCTATCCCAGGAGACTTCGGGCACGAGGCAGGGTACACCCTGGATAGGGTGCCAATGCATCGCAGATTAAAGTTTTAGTGTAAAGTAATTTTTTTTAATTAATTCAGCAGATTCGTAATTAGTTATTTTAGTTTTTTACCGTGAACAAGTCTAGCACAAATGTTCCTCCAGGCTTTGTCACATTGAACAGGTTTGTTGAGGTTGCTTTTAGAGATGAGTGCAAAAGTTTGCACCCCCTTATGTGTCTTAGTGAATTAAACTGAATGTGTCTTGATCTTTTCAATAGAAAAAAAAGATAAAATGAAGTGAAAATTTTTTGTGGGTTGGAAATTAAATGGTCCAGGAATAAATTGTGTCATGTGTCTTTGTGTCTTCAGGCCTGATTTAAAGAATAATAAAAAAAAAATTAAATAAAAGAAAGTCTGGGCAAATGTTAATATTTTTGTCATGTAAAAATCTTAGCCTACACACACCCTAATGAAGGATTATTGGCCAAATCAACACATCTTATAATTTGTAGAACTTGCAATTAATTGGGGGGGGGGGGTGCAAATTTTAGACTTTCTATAAATTATGCAACAATATAATACCTTTGAAATATATATTTGTAAAAAGAATAAAAAAAAAACTGTTGTGCTCTTATAGGAAAATATTCCAAGGCTGAGTCGTGTTTTATTCCTGTTATACTACTTTATTAACAAGCACAGCTCACTATTTATCCGTTTATAGTTATGTTTAATGATTGTGATATAAGTTTATAGATTTTTTAAAAAGGTTACACCTTTAACTCTGACTGTTACAAAGTGCTGACACTGGAGACTCCTTCCATAAAGGGAAAATAAACAGTGTTAATTGAATTGCACAGTATATGGAGCGCATGGAAAGATAATAATGCGAGAGCTGCTGCAGAGAAATAAGAATATGCACACATTTGTGTGTGTCTGTGTATTTCATGCCCACCTATTCCAGATCCTTCCCAAAAATTTTCCATCCAACAAATGATCCTTTTGGGAAAATAGACCTAAACCCTCCTTTATATTTAAGTGTGTGTGTGTGTGTGTGTGTGTCTTTTGAAACAGTACCCGGGACAGGAGATCAGCCCCATGATGCAGCCTGACAGTGACTTCCTGTGTGTGATGGTGCTGGAATCAGTGAGTGAGTCATTACTGCACACGCTGACCCGTGAAGGGCCTGGCAGCTCCACCAACGGCCTGTGATTGCTTCCTGCTTTACTCCGTGCACACACACACACGCGCACACACACACACACACACACACACACATAACTAAATAATACAGTATGGAAAGTTACACTACATTTTCTCCCGTTAGCATCCGACAGTACGTTCTTACATAAACATGTCGATAAACACATATTTTCAGCCATTTTTTTTTCCTCCACTCAGCGAGCGAGGCTGTTTTTAATTTAGCTCGGAGTAAATCAGTGTCTGAGAGCTCGATGAGCTCCGGATCGTCCGTCTTTCTTTCTCTTTGAACGTTCGTCTTTCTTTGTGCACTCCACATCGAGACAGATTGCACTCAAGGAACACTCGAAGGCCGTGCTTCATGTCATTTATTCATTTTATTTATTTCAATTTTACAAAACAGACAACGGGACAAAAAGGGGAAAAGTGCTTTACAGGCTAATATCGGTTTTAATAAATACAAGAACGTCGAGGCCTCGTTTTCCTCTTCATCCTCATCCTCATCCTCCCCCCACGACCGCGCTCAGAACACACAAGCGTACTCCGCAACACAAATATACAGTTTAGTGACAGCTACAGCTTTTTTTCCCTTTCTTTCTTTCTTTCTTTCTTTGCCCAAATCGGTCCCATGCTACGTCAGACTCCGGGGCCGAGCCACGCTCTCGCTTTTCCTCCGCAGGAAACTGAGGCTCGAGCCAACATGACACAAAATCAGCGAAAAAACAGAAACATATATATACACACACACACACACACATATTCTGCTTCCATTTCATGACAGGACACGACTTAAATAAAATACATGGGGAATGAAGTTTCTTTATATGTACTCGGATTTCTGTTCATCTCTTCCTACTCTCTGGGTAGAACATTCACAAAACAAAAAAACAATCCATTTTAGATTTTCAGACATCCTGGGTTTTTTTGTCGTTGTTTTTTTTGCAGATTCTCACGCGTTAAAATCAAATCAGTGTATCAGTTCGTTTAGAGAAGACCCAACCAATGCACGCTGAAAACATTTATTTCTTTTTCTGTGATATTGTGTGTCGTGAGTTTTTATTCCACTGACTCCATTATGATTTATAGTAACAACCAGATTGCTACTTTATACCAATTTTATACCATTTTTAAAAAATAATTAAACTTCTACTTTATTTTTTTCTATCTTGTGCCACTGCAGTTCACTTCAGCCTCTAAAATTTGCAGATACGTCTGATTGACTCTGAAAAGCGTCTTCAAGTATTGATATCTGGGTTTCTCCGTATCGTATCGCTCATCCTCGGTCAGATCTCAGTGATGTCACTCGTGTATGTTGTGAAGTTGCTCCGACCCGGCTGGCGTCTCCGGACAGTGATCAGTCTGGGGGTTCTGCACGTCTGACGGAACGGAGACTCGGATGTTAGCAGGCGATGAAAGTGGATTTTCGCCGATAAATCCATCCGGATCGGACAGAGAGAGAGAGAGGGAGAGAGAGCGCACATGCAGTCTGTGCTATAGATCCATGTAAACACTTGGGAACAAACGCACAGATCCAGCGCGATACTCAACAAATAGTCACTGATCAGGTTTGTTATTGATTTGTTTTTTTTGTTTTTTTTTTTGTTTTTTACAAGAGCGAAAGATGAATCTTCCTGCTACGTTGCACGTCTCACTCCACAGGCCCGACGTCTTTACTTTGTTTTTATTCCTGCAGTAAGAACCGCAAATGTTTAGTCCAACTCGAACCGCTCTTCAGTGTGCGCATCAGAGGTCCAAATCCTGCTCGCGGTGGTTCCGGGCCACCTCTAACGGCTCACAGGAGTGTTAGACTCGCCTGCAGGTGAGGAAAATCCTGTCCACTGAAAGGCAGGAGGAAACGCCCCCTCTCCTCATGAGGTCGGAGGTCAAGAGCACGCGGGGACGGTGACCCTGTCCTTCAGCCAGAGGCGACCTCTGAAGAGTGGACGGAAGTCAGGAGCGGGAGGTCAGGGTCGAGGGGTCAGGGGTCGATGTGGAGGGGTCGTTAGCGGCTGAGGGGCAGCTGCGGCAGAGACATGGCCTGGTGGGGGAGACTCTGTGTGGTCAGCACTGAGAAGGGATGACCTGCAAAAAAAAAAAAGACAAATTCAACACTTGTGCTCATCTCGTGATGACTTTAGCTTTTACAAGATACAGGATCGCATCACTCACTGTCGATGTAGCCTCGCAGAGCCACCATGCGCGCTCTCTCCGGGCTGCCGAAGGGCGAGTAATGCAGCTCGTCAGGCAACGACGGGGGCATGCGGGCCTGCGGGTGGGCCTGAGGAGGGCCGCCGTGCTGCGGCGTGTGCTTTTTGTGTCTCGCCCGACAGTTCTGAAACCAAACCTGCAAACAAAACGGGACAGGATTCAGACCTCTCTTACAGCACCTCCTCCTCCTCCCCCACGACATGCTGTTAAAGGAAAGTAATCAACAGTGTGATGGAGTGGAGTTGATAATTTTCCTATACCACCACAATGCAGAGTGTTTTATTCTTGCAATGTCAATGTTTTATATTTGCTAAAGAATAAGAAGACTTGTTAGAACTCAGCTGACCTGGATGACTCGTCTGCTCAGACCCGTCATGTCCGCGAGTTTCTGCAGCGTCTGAGCGTCAGGGTTGTTATCCTGCGCAAACTGAGCCTGCATCACCTGTACATGAAGCATCGCAAAACAGTCACACAACCACAGCACTCTGAACTCTTCGAGCACTAATCACTCATCAGTCATCAGTGTCAGGGCTTCGAACCTGCAGCTGCTCGGCGGTGAAGGATGTGCGAGCGCGTTTCGCCGGCTTGGGCTGGCTGTCCTGCTCCGACGGCACGGCTCCTTCGAGTGTGAGGCCGCTTCCTGCACAGAGAGAGAGGAGCGAACAGCGAGCGGTCAGTATACACTAAATCTCAAAATTACTCAAGTACAGGGAGCCACACAGAAAGCATTCAGTATTCTCTGTCATTTCCGAATCCCAGACACGACCCACACACTCACCGCTCTCAGCAGCACGCTTCAGGTTCTCCACCATGGTGTCGTAGTGGATCCTGCACAGCACCTTCTCCTCGACCAGGCCGAACTCCTCTCCAGTGGAAAGCTGGCGTTTGCAGGAGAAACAGGCGAAGCAGGCCAGGTGGTAAGCGTTACCGCGAGCTCGCCTCACCCAGTCGCTGGCGTAGATCTGCCGCCCACAGCGGGCACACTTAGTACCAAACCTACTGTGAGAGAGACAAGGCCTGGCGCATCAATACTCTGCACAGCTGCTAGTTATTTAAGCACTTAGCAGATAACTCAACTGTATCCTTGCCCTCTTTATGTACTGTATAATTCATCTAGCAGCCTGAGAACGAACAACTTACCTGAACCCGAAAGTGTTTCTGTGAAAGTTTCTCAAAGGTAAGCGTAAAAGTTCTATCTGTTTTGTACCTCATTTTATTGCAACTTCTGTCACACCCATCAGCTCTCTATTACACACATCTGCTTAAAACTGGGGAAGATGAAGCTTAACACATGCTTCCGCTGAGACACACGAAGCCAGACACCACGCTTTCCAAACTGCTGCTTCACAGGGTGTTGTAACTCACTCAGAGGAAAAGGCTATCCGCCCTCTTCCACATGCCAGAACTCAAGAGACGATAGCCTTCGATTGGTTAGAGAGTCACTGTGACTGCGCGAGTGGATTGTGCACCGTCAGGATTTGCATTTCTATTCTCTCACAGGACAGCAGGACAAACATTTGTTATTGTGCAGCTTGTGAATCCTAGAATGTTGATTTTGATTACCTTCAAAAGACAAAACGAGAAACAATTATTTGGCAAAGTATTCGACTTCCGTTTTTTTTTTTAGTTCCGTCTACCGCTTGTGTTGATGTTAAACTGACTCAGAATTTCACATGACCTTTGCGGATTGACAACAAGGGCAAGTTTGATGTGTTTTAATTAAAAAACATTTCCAATGCATTTTGGGGTAATATTATGGAGTTTTGGAGTAGTAATAAAATAACAACAAAGAGGTTATGAAAACCCATGCAGAGTAAAGTACAGAAACCCCTATTGACTTTTTCTTTTTTCATGGACCACCAGAAACGTTTACTTTTTTTCAGGTTTCTATTTACGTTTTTACAGCCCTAAAATAAGCCCCGCCCCCAGCTGCTGTTTTATCGATTTGAAAACGTTTTTAATGGGTTTTATTGTGACTGCAATTCATCCGACTGTAAAAATCACAAACCGCACCTTTATTTTGATGTATCTAAAAACCACAAATAAAATATGTCCTTTAATTGAGACATTTCAGTCAAAAGGTAATAAAACTGAAAAGATATTGTGATAAACGGAAATCAGATCCAGCGTTTTCCATGAAAAATGTTTAAAGGTCTCAGACGGTAGGCAAAAACTCCAGCGCAATCTCAGCACTCGTTCATTTCTAAACACCTAATTCATCTCTGAATGTGCTGCAGTGTGTTTTCAGATCTGTAATGCAGTATGAATAGCTGGATTTTGAAGCGGTGTCGGTGTAACTTTACCTTTATATATGTGGATACGACTGAAGTGCGCAGTGTGGACAGAGGTCATAGACCACCTGAGATTTATTCTGTTGTGTCTTTATACCAGTTTTTTTTAATGCCATTTTGTCTTTTAGAGTATTGACATTAAATTTCTATAAAATCTTTAAAAAAAAATGACCCAACACCTTCACCAATATGCTTTTAAAGAAAGAGGATAATATCTTACTGCAAATGATGGTGTTTAATGTTGAAGTAAGTTTATGACCTGATGAGATGATATGATTGTAAAGAAACCTCAAGAAGACTTTTTTTTCTTTACTTTTTTACAGCCCTGAAATAAACCACGCCCCCCTGAAATAAAGATGCTGGTCTTTTTTCCCCCCTCTTTTTTTGTAAAAGGTAACCTATAGGCATGAATAGATTTAACAAAAAGAACTAGGATTGGTAATTATTATTATTATTATTATTATTATTATTTTATATACTTTAAATTCTTATGCTTTAATCTTGTACTAGTGTGACCTTACAGAAAGCTCAGTAGGACCTTTAGATTTTATTTGACTTATCTTTCATTAAATTGTAAAGGATTTACTGTCAATAAGAAACACTTCAAACCAGGCAGATTTAAGATTTATATATATATATATACTATAAGAATTTAGCAGGGATGTGGTTATATGATATATGTGATGTAAATTCCCCCCCCCCCAAAAAAAACACACTTCTGTTTCTCAGATAAATGAGGACACTATGGACATTATTACATACCGATGCAGCACCAAAATAGACAGAAGCACTGAAGTGGTATTTAGATATTATTTTATTTTGACGGAACCGGACTGAACACATACCGCAGTGACCATATGAGGGTTCTCAGGTTCTGCTGCGGAGAAGGTCAGTGCGGCTTGGCGCAGCGGTTGAGACTAATGCTGTGCAGATGGTGGTGGCTTGCGTGGGAGCCCCATAGCCTGGACCCCCTCACACACACACATGGACCCATCCACCACCACCACCACCACCACCAGCACCACACCTCTGGCACACGGAGCGCTTGTGTAAACAACGTGTCGTACACCACCTCCTCCGACCACAGAGAAATGTGGGATATCAAGATGACTGATTTGGCTGCGGTTCCCCTTTCCATTCGTCCCAAGAATGATGACACCAGGCTTGCACGCCGGATCGCGGGGCCGAGGGGCCCAGGTTTGAGGGACGAGCGGGAGGGCGGGTGGGTTTTTTGTCATTTTTTGTCATCATTCCAGTTGAGAAAGGCTCACAGATAGCTTAACAAAACTCGGCTGGAATGTTCCTGATCCGTACCCAGGTCCCCTAAAAACACTGTAAAACGGTTACCCAGTGTGATTAATGCACTGCTTTTCTGTCGAACACTGATTTTAGCACAGATTTTTTCGTGCTGGAACCGTGTTCCAGAAAATTCCTGCCGTTATGTTTCTATTTACGTCCCAGAAATGTGATACATTTAAATGGAACCTGTGAATTTGTGCTTTAGACTTGGGAAGGAGAACACACACAATACGTCTTCTGTTAAAGTGGTTGAAGTCATTAGAACGCGGTTGCTAGGCAACTGGAAAACACGGTCACAGAGTATAAGCTAGTTAATGATTGATTTGTATGCTAGCATGCAGACATTGAGTCTTTTCTAAGGACAATGTGAAGTGGAAACAAACCCTCTGGCAATATCGATGTTTCTTGTATATTTGTAGGAATGATCAAGTGAAGCCTCTGGACTGCTGTAATTGCGCTGTTGTTTCATTTAGCATCCGCTGCTAACTAAGCAGACATGTTGTGTCATGAAAAAGCTTGACTTCTGAAGGCTCAGTAAAATAAAATAAAACAATAATAATAAATATAATTGGTAAACGCAAATCTATATAAGTGCACTTACAAATTCTAGAACCCCAGAAACAAATGGAAAGTCTAGAACCACTGCACAAAGCAACTCAAGAATCACATACTTTACAGAATAGAAATTGTAAAATCAAATCCACAATGAAGTTCAAGAATAGATAAAAAGGTATCCTACAGCTAAACGCACTCTAGAACCCCCCCACCCCCCAGCCAAATTAATAGTTGAAACCTGTTCATAAAGAAGTTCCATGCACAAAGGAATACTAACAGTCTATTCACTATGGAATAGAAGCTTTAGAATTACCTGCACCAGAGGATTTTAACTGAACAGCAATTCTGAAAAACAAAATCTAAAAAACTGTCCCAGACCACATCGTTCTAGAACACCGTAAACAAAGAGATTATAATGCTCTGGGCACAAGGGAAAGGCACGTCTATAATCTATCATTATAAAATGCAGAATTCTAAAATGAGTGTTTTACTCAATCTGAATAAAAATCCTGAATATTTCTGAAACACAGAGCCACTATAAGAGGTTTGTTTCGTTACAACAAAAAAAGAAAAATGTCTGAAACCAGGATTCAAGGCCATTTAGTAGCATTTTGTTTGAACCAAACCCACAAACAACACGACATCTACATAATGGTGCATTTCAGAGGATTGTTTAGGGAAAAATGTGGATCCCTGATGAAGTCTTGACCACCACTATCAACACTGCCACCACTACAAATACCACCACTATCAACACACAACCACTACCACCACTGACCAGTATCAACACCACAACCAACATTACAACCTCTACCAACACCACCACTATCAACATGATCAACCGCTGCCATCAACACTGCTTACAATAGTAACACCACCACCGATATCAACAGTACAACAACTAGCAACCCCACTACCACAATCAACACTGCCACAATCACCACTATCAACAGTTCAACCATTACCAACACCACCACCAACACCACAGCCCCTCTTAACGCCACCACTGTCACTGTCAACACAACAAGCACGTTCAACATCACCACCAACACCAACAATACAATGCCACCATACTACTACTTCTACCATTGTCATCACTATCACTATCAGCACTACCACCAGTACTATCAACACCATCACTATCACCACCACCATTTACATTACACTACCATCGTCTACGCCATAACCATAACTACCACTATCACCGCCACCACCATCTACACCAGCACTGTCACCCTGACTACCCCTCCCCACACCCCCGCTACCCCAGGGGCAGCTTCACCGTCCTCACCACATCACACTCCTGCAGAAACAAAATTCATCAGTGCAGTGAATATGAACTATAAGAGCATTTTGTGCAGCAGGTACAATTGTGCTTCCTGCGGTTTTGCTCTGGATTTGCGTTTGGCGTTCAGAGCGATAACTCACCACAGGAGTCTTTTAAGGGTTCACAGTATTTCTGACAGCGAGATTCTGAACTCTAATCTCGTTCACATACAGGGGTAAAATAACAGAAAACCTGAAACCTGACGAGGTACAAGACTGGAGAATTTCTCCTGACGTGCTGGTCTCTAATTTCCAGAAACAGAACTGTTTACTTTAGGAGGGAGTTTTGACAACGTGCTCAAAAGACAGCGGTGCACCAGGGATGTGGAGCCACCTGAAATTTACTTAACACATTTAACTCATTTTCCATATATGAGGAAAAAATCTCCACATTTACCGGGGTGTTTTTCATCACTTTGTTAATAGTTTTTTTTTTAAAAAGGAAATAAATTCTCTAAAATGTAATGTTTTATCTGATACTATCCGTTTAGTGCTTCCTGTAAAGATAGTTATCAGTGAAAAAATGTCAAGGTGTAGGTTGGATTAAACTCGAAATGAAGGCATAATGAAACCCGAGCGGCTCTGAGACTCGTGCAGAAGTGACGTGAGGAGCTGAGCTGAGTCTCTGCTTCATGAGTCTCAGCACCTCTCAGATTCCACCATCCCTGCTCCCCGTCTGATTAGCACCCGACTCTACCTCCCTGTGTGGCCCTCTGCTCATGCTCCTCAGTCTGTTTAGTTGTTATTTTTTCCTCCTTAGGTACAGCCTCTGCTGTGTCCTGCCTCCCCTGCTGCGGAGAGCAAACCCACTCTGATTTCCTGCAATTACACCCGATTAGAGCAGCTGTCAGTCCGGTGCAGATGAGAGACCGACACATCCACGTTCATGTCTCCTGCCAGAAACTGACATTCGGCTCAGACGCATAAAAACACATAGCTGCGCTCCAGAGAAAATCAGATTATAGGTTCTGTCTCTCCAAACCTGCAATGTGGAACGCTGTCTGCGGTGTCTGCAATCTGTAGCGTAGCTGCTGATTTACCTCCAGGGATCGATAAGCAGTGTGTGACAAATCAATGAGGTTATTATGGACAATAATCTGTCTACTGCATCCTGCCTTAATTTAGAGTTGCTTCAATATTAACATCAGATGAGTTTGGCCTGTCTGTCTCTCTGTCTGTCTGTCTGTCTCTTGGGTTCTTTGTGGGAATGCCACGGCATGGAAAAGTATTCTGCAGCATTGCAGAGCACACACATCATTAACAATACACACAGTCACAACGATGGACGTGTGACGGCGAGCACGTGTAAACCTGATGATGAGATGATTCTCACACTGCAGAACCGCACTGTCTTTGTAAGTCTCTGTACGTTCCCTAACCAATAAATAGAGAGGTTTTGTCTATTCTAGGTGTGATTTAACACTTTATAACATGTACCAAGGAATGATAGAACCCAACATATGAAGAAACAAAAAGTCTAGAACCCCATGCAACAAGGAGGAATAACATTAGAACCCCATGCACTAAAAATTTTTTTAATTTTCAATCTCCACACACAAGGGAAAAGAAAATCCTAAAACTCCACACACAAGCGAAGAAAAACTGTAAAACCACACATACGAGGAAATCAAACATCTAGAACCACCTCAAATAATGATATAGAAATATCAGAATCTCATATACAGAATTACAGGATATCTAGAACCTCATCACTGAGGAATAAAAAAAACTCTAGAACTCCATGCAAACTCTAGAACTCCAAGAACGAAGCTCTAAAATCCGGACCTGTCTGACCCATCCTGGTGCCCCGCTTCTGCTCGGAGGTTTCGTCGCATGGATGCCCCGTGTGTGTCTTTGGGATGCGTCT
>JAQQZS010000009.1:26340583-26351798 GCA_030068045.1 Platyallabes tihoni | reverse complement strand
TGGGGTTCGAACCCCCGACCTTCCGATCAGTAACCCAGTAACTCACAGCCTTAACCGACTGAGCCACCACTGCCCCATTTTACTGTTTATTGCACTGCGTGAATGTGAAAAAAACAAAAACAAAAAAGTGGCAATGAAAAGTGCATCAGTTTGTTTCTGCATTTTCTTTAGAGCTGTGCATTGGAGTGTCATCTTTACAGAATTTAACACAGAAGCACAAACACACCAAGAATCGAACTGCATTATTAGGTCGGAACACCAAACGCAACACTCAGCTCAAGGTCAGTGTGCAGACAGAACAGAAAATCTGATTTCAAACACACACTACACAAAACCTGTGCTGGTACACACACGCGATTTACTGCGGTACAAGAACAAAAACATCGTATTAATTCGTCTACGTAATGTCACAACAGTCATGAATCTACCTAGTTTATTTTTTAAACGATAATCAGGGCAGTGTTTGATGCTTTTGCTCTCACGCTGCAGTTCGGGGCGGATTAGTGACGTTTAATGATGTCAGAAAAAGGAAAAAGCGCGCGCGTGCGAGAGTTAAACAGTTGTTCAGAACATACGAAACAATTTTAAATCAAGCATTACACGTGTGTGTGTGTGTGTGTGTGTGTGTGTGTGAGAGAGAGAGAGAGAGAGAGATTATATAAAGCAGCACAGAAAATCCTAGTGGAGAAATTAAACAATTAAACAGAAATTATTATTCTTCTTCTTATTATTATTATTATTATTATTATTATTATTATTATTATTATTATTATTAAATAGATCGCTACTTTAGCATGTGTTATTTATTTTCTTATGCCTTGTCTCAAAATTGTATTGTGTTGTTTTTGTCCATCCTGGTAAAATTAATGATTAAAAATAAATACATTCAACACACCATTAATGACTCGCGACATGACAGGACGCTGTGTGTGCGCGTGTGTGCGTGAGCCTGAGTGTGTGAGAAAGTAAAAGTACAGAACGTGCACAAATAATCAATCTATAAATAAATAGAAATAAATAAAGCGCGTGTGTGCAGCAGCAGCAGCACGCAGGACAAAACGCGCACAAAGTGCGCAGATGGACTGCCGGAGTGTGTTTTTATTTTTAAAGACTAAGTGAGGTTTACTGCAAACTGTCAGTGTTATCCCCCAAAAAACGTGCACGCACTCAGAAATCATAATTTTAATCTTTTACTAAAGTCGAGTTTTAGGTCGGTTACTTTTGCATAACTTAGACAAGCAAATAACATGATTAGATCATTTTAATGCACTCAACTGTAAATAAACAAACTGGAAACGATGTGTCGCTGGTGTGTTACTATAAAAAGTATTGTAACTTTAATATATTTATTTCATCTGGTAAAAAGATTAGAACTGATTTAAGAAAGTTTTTAACTAATTAAAGTTGCAACAAATGCACAAAGTAAATCAATATATACAAAACGTCCAAAAACATCAGAGACAACCTACAGTACACTTACAACTCCAAACAACTTAACTTCCATTTACAGCAAAATTATTTATTCATATGACAAAACTGACTTAACAAACAAATTGTCTCTAATTATCTACAACCGAGAAAATATTTTGCTCAAGTAAATGTCTAATTTTCAAAGATTGTAGCATTGTGACAAATTGACTTTAAATGGTTAAAGAGTTTTATTTTAAACCGCAGTGAGATCCGGAGAAACTTCTGAACATGATATTAAATCTAATAATAGAGAGAGAACTCAGAAATGTCAGACTGAGAAGTTAAAGCAAATTTGCGTTTATAATTTAACGGTGTTCGTTTTCTATCGAAAGAAAACTTCTGTATTTTTGTGTGTGTGAAGTCCGTAAGAAGCCGCTTACCATGTCGAAGTGTCGGTGTGTCGGTGTCGGGTGTCCACGCGGCGTGACTCTCCCGGTATAACGCGTGTGCACGCGCGTGCGTGCAAGTGTGTGTGTGTGTGTGTGTGTGTACGGATCAGCTACAAAGACACAATTCAACGGCGAGGCGACGTCAACGTGCGGCATCACTCTCTCTGTCTCTCTCTATATCTCTCTCCCTCTCTCTGTCTTACAAGCGCACGCACACACACACACACACACACACACACACACATATATGCAATGACACACTGTCTTTCAATGCGCTCAAAAACAATAAAAACACCGACGTAAATACGCGACTGAAAAAAAACTCTCTCTCTCTCTCTCACACACACACACACCCACACACACACACACACACACACACATACTAATGAAGCTACATTCAATCCGGATTGATTTTTCCCCTCCTTCAAACAACACTTAAACCATTACCTCTCCGGATAATCGCGCAGAGAAAAAAGACCGAGAGGGAGAGAAAAAAAAAACAATAATAACAAACTACCTGCAATTACAACTGGCTTGAAATGTTGAGGCTCCGGGAGCAGGAGTGTTCATTTCAGCTGTCAGTCAGGAGGAAGACGAAAAAAAAACTAAACAAAACACGAGACACCAAAAGAATTGCAAATCTTTTTTTAAATTGC
Source organism: Platyallabes tihoni (assembly GCA_030068045.1). Lineage (NCBI taxonomy): Eukaryota > Metazoa > Chordata > Actinopteri > Siluriformes > Clariidae > Platyallabes > Platyallabes tihoni. The sequence continues at coordinate 26,349,283 of JAQQZS010000009.1, read as the reverse complement.
GATAATTCAATCTCTCTCTCTCTCTTTGACACATGCCCTGGTGTTTTGTGTGTGTGTGTGTGTGTGTGTGTGTGTGTGTGTGTTTACGGGGCTGATTCTCTTTCTCACTGGACTTTTCGACTTTCCGAGACTGGGACTGAGTCCAGGACTGAGTCCTTCCGCGAGACGCAAAAAATCCCCCAAAAAAACAAAAACAAATTTTCTACATTTCCCTTCTTCCCCAACCTCCAGGACATGGCTGCCCCCCTCCTCCCCCCCTGCATGCCGACTCTACCTACCTGTTTAGAGTGAACTCCTCCGGATAAAACTCGGTTTCCCTCTGACAGAGGGGCCAAAATCTCATTTTTCCAATACATGAAAGAAGGAAGGCGTGAGAGTCGGACGTGAGCGCGCAGTCGGACGTGCCGCGGGTGTGAGCAGGCGCTGCGCCGGTGCTCTCTCTCCCATAAAGATCCCGGTTCGGAAAGTTTAGATTAAAGTCGCTGAAGTCGGTCCGCTCAGCTCCGCTGCTGCACCGCGTTACTCAGGATTACTGCTGCTGCTCAAATTCTTCCTCCTTCACCCAAACACCCCCCACCCCACCCCACCCCACCCACCTCCTTTTTTTTCCCTCTTTTTTTTTCCTGAGGATGGATGGAGTTGCTGACTGCAGGAAGTGGATGGGAATTGAGGTGCTGGCGGGGTTTAATCCTCTCCTGCTCACACAACATTTACATTTTTACGCGCGAGGATTCTGAAGCCGAACACTAACACACTAAATATCCGACCGGTAAAACGGGTTGCCATGGTGACCCAACGTCTCGACGTGATGTTCACTACGGAAGTATCCTGTCTATTTAATCAGGTGTAGAGTGAAAACTAATATAGTATAATGTAGAATTTATTATTCTATACTTTAATCTCATGTTGTTACTATATATTATTATATACAAATTATTTATTACATACTATTTGTTATTACATTCCGTTTTGGTGTCAGTTTAGTTGTTTGTGTTTTGCTTTTAGAATATTTGCTTTCCTCGGCCGCAGCAGGATTTTGGTTTTTGTTCTATTTATTTTAATTCTTTAAAAAATTAAATGATTATTAGCACTTTTTTTTTTATTATTATTAACATCAGCCCCGTTGACTCCTGGCGGTCATTAGCTTATTTAATACGTTTTGACCGAATTTACTTTGCAAACTATCAATGTTTATTAAATAAACCGAATAATAATAATAATAATAATAATAATAATAGTAAAACATCCTGTAGAATAAACTGTAGTCTTTTCCACAACTGCATTAAATTATTTCCAGAATAGGCAGCAATGTTTTAAATCGAAATATATCTCTCTCTCTCACACACACACACACACACACACACACTTATAATGTTTATTTTGCTCTACATTAAATCATAATTTATATGCAAAATATGAGAAAGTAACCTGGTGTCACCTGTAAAATCAGACAATGTAAACTACTAAACCGACTTCGCATTTTTAAAGCTGAATTATTATTTTCTATATTTTAACTTATATACTGATCGACTATAAGTATGTTTTCTAACCCCAGTGAAAACGCTTAAAGGTCTAAAACACTTCACATATGTACAAACCATTACTACTACTACTACTTATAATAATAATAATAATAATAATAAACTATTAGGAGAAACGTACTACATTCATATTAAATATTAATTACTTACGCGCTTATTAACTGTATTTATTTATTGATTTAAACAATTATATGTTGTCGCTAATACAGCACAAAATTATAATTTAGTTTTCATGATTAAGGTTATAATGAAAATCTGTCTTGTATTTGTAGCTCAGCGTCCAATGAAAAGGAAAAACATGATTTTTTTATTTATGATTATATTAAATAAGTAGTAGTAATGAACAAAACGGGGAAAAGTTTAAGCGATGTATGTTTGTGTGTGTGTGTGTGTGTGTGAGAGAGAGAGAGAGAGAGAGAGAGAGAGAGATGCTGTAGGCTTTATGAAATGAAGAGGAAAATGAATATTTAACCGAGTCACTTCTGCATCAGAATCTTTTATTCCTCCCTCTTTGTCTCTCTCGTACACACACACACACACACACACACACATTAATGTTAAAATGTATCTGCGAGTAATAATAAACTATTAAATATCAGACTCACAGAAATGCATGTGATGGACCAACTGTAATTAAATCTCCAGAATCTGATGGGAATCTTCAGCACACAGAGGAAACTTTGTTATCACACCTGTATTATGAGACACCAAATGGCAACCAAATGATTTCTGAACAAAAAAGAAAAATGGTGACATCAAACGCATAAACATAAAAAGCATGAATTTTCATTAATGCTTTATTAAACCAGACGTATATTGACATGTGTCAGAAAATATTTATTTAACAACAGCATTATTTAAGCACCTTATTTAGGCATCTACACCCTACAATAAACGCCAGGTGATTATAATATGCAGATTTAGAATGCAGCTAACCACACCCCTTATCCAATAAAGGGACGTGTGACAAACAGTGGGCGTGATTTGCATTATAACAACCAAAAATAAATGTTTGGAGTTTTATGACGTAATAACACAGAAAAATAATGAAAATATTATTTAAAAGGCATGATTAAATGTTCGATATATGTTAAAAGCAAACAAACAAACAGCAAAGCCAGTGAAGATTCCCATTTTTATTTTAGGTCAAACCATAAGCCTAATCATTATTTAAACATTTATCTTTAATAATAATGAACAGAGGCTTTGTATTACAGGTTTACACTGACATTAATAAGACTAATGAAAAGACAACTGTTTCTATTTCAGGGTTAAAACAAACTTAATAATTACTTAGATATTTTGTTGATGTTAATAAACAATAAAAGCACAGTTTATGGACTCGTGTTGTTTATCATTACAGCAGATATAAAATCCAACAGCGACCCAAATGTCACGTGACATGGGGTCACTGATCCTCGCTGTGGCTTTGTTGATCACATGATCAAATTTCTCTGCAGAAAGCTGGGCAAACAGTGAAATGACTCGCGTTGCTGAGGTCCAGTCCTGTACCTTCAGATTTACAATAATCATAATTGTGCGACATCAAAATACACAAAAAACAACAACGCAGGCAATGCAGAATTACGATGGACTTTATGATGGAGCACAAATGCTGTTTCATGAACACAAATTTTTCAATTAGAGAGGAGGTCAGGAATTGCTGAAAACTGAAAAGGTACAAAATGTACAAAATCCTAAAATATTAATTTCAAAATAATCGCTTGGAAAGAGGGAAGTGTTACACAAATGTCTTTCTTCTCACAGTCCAGTGGTGTAAGAATGTGTGTTTTATTAAACAGAAGTCCTCAGAGCACACATGTGCATGTGTGCGTGGGGTCGGGGGGAAGGTGATGGGGGCAGGAGGAGAGGACGTCATCTCTTGAACCTGCGGAAAGGTTTGCTATAGGGCTGAGATCTCTTGTCCTTCTTCTCAGGAGGTTTGTTGTAGAGGTACGGGGAGGGACCCGAGTACTCCTCGTCCACGTTCTCCTCCATCATCTGTAGCTTGGCTTCAATCGCTTTAATCTTCGCACTCACACTATGAACCAATAGAGACACAGACACACACAATCCACATTTAATCACCTCAACCATCAAAACTCAAATAACAGCTTGTGATTACAACGACAAAAAATAATTGAGCTTGTTAAATCAGTTAGACTTCTTTTCACTTTTTCTAAATCTGAAATAGGAATGATGGGTGCATACTTTCAGTTAATATATATATATAAATGCTGCAACTATAATTCATTATAAAATTTAATGAAATGAATAAAAAAAAAATTCAATAATGATGCTGCAAGACAATAACAAATACATAAAGTTTTACTGAGAATGGATCTGTTGAATCTATTCGTCTTTTGATTCTTTAGCGCCGTCCTCATGATCGCTTTATTAAATCTCTAACACGAAGTAACCAAAAACAACAAAAACCAAACAACAAAAACAAATAAATGTACAGATACAATACAGATGTATTTTATTATTTATAGTAATATTTGTGTTGTGAAAGGAAAAACAAAAATGATGATAGATAGATAGATAGATAGATAGAGATATATAGTCTTGGTTCCAGTTTACATATTCAGTAAAATCAAACTTGGTTTTAAAGGCAGCTTAAAAGTAAGAAAAAATACTTTTGTAAAATAGGGATTTACCCATCTATATGTTAGTTTTTTGTTGTATAAATTGGCAAACAAATGCGTGTTAAAAAATTCAAATAAATTTTAAAAAGGCCTTAAACTTAACTTAGATCTCTGCTTATTGTTTTATATTAAAATAAAAATATGGGGATTCATTAATTATTCATATATTCATTACTCTGTTGAATAAATTGCTTAACAAATTCAGATGTTAGAAAACAAATAAGTAAACAAATAAATCCATATACAAAAATATGAATATTTTTTTTTATTTCAATATAATGAGATATTTGTATATTTACTGTTTGTTACTAAAGCAAGTTGTTTTATTTAGAAAGTAAAACAAAAAGGTTTGTACAATATTTATTTCACTTAAATTGCAAAAAAAGAAATTGGGTATTAGAAAACAAATAAAATAAAATATATTTGGAAAACTAAAAATGTTAATTTAGATATTTGTTGGTGATGGTTATTATAGTATTTTCAACACAAAGGGGAAAAAGGATTTTTAATTATTTCAATTTATTCAGTTATTTGTTTATATTAAGGATTTTTGGAAAGAATAACAAATAATGTTGAAACATTTACAGTAAAAATAATTACAGCTTTAATTAAATTAATAGAAAAATGTAAATATTAATAGTAACTATTCCCGCAGAAGTCTGTTACAGCTTTATTCAGTGTAACACAGCGCGTGAATACAGACAACTTTGTGTGTAAATCAAGCAAAGGTTTACGCACACACAGACACACACAGCTTGAGGACATTACGGCGGTTGGAGATGGAGCGCTAATGACATTAGATCTGGAAGACTGCGGACGTTCTGCTCTGCTGGAAGGTTTAATGCGACTCTGAGAGAAGACGAGTGACAGGAGATGAACAAACTCTCACTCCGTCACAGAGAGGAGGAACAAACTGTACAAACCTCAGAGAGGTGGGCTGGTCCTCCGTCTCGCTGCATGACGGCTCCAAGCTGGCAGGCAGGTTCTTATCTCCTCTGTAGGGCTCAAATCTCTGAAACACACACGCACACACAGGAATGATTCTAATGAGAGACTACTGCAGCACATCTCACAATACAAAACTCACATATTATTCAGTTTTTTTTTTTGAACAATACTACACACTCAACCAAAGTGTGTATCCATTCAACCAAAGCACAAAAGTATTGGTCCCCTATATAAGGAGGCGGAGTCAGCGTGTCTACAGTAGACGCTGGATGTGCTGCGTTACTGGAAAATTTAGCGCATGTTACACAGAGCGGTCAGTTGGCATTGTCAACTCTCTCTGCCTTTTATGGAGTTTCGTGGGCGTGGCTATGGTTGTTAAACAACTCTACTGTGAATGGTGTTTAATGATGAAGAAAACTGTTGTAAATATTCAGTCCACAGTCTAGCCAGAACAAGCAGAGACGCCATGATGGGTCCAGTTCCCTCCTCGTCTGTGAGTTCGTTAGTGATGAGAGAACCTGCGGAGAACAGGAACAAGAAGCAGAGTTACAATCGCATCTGCAAAACATAAACAACAAATTTCAGACAGCGTTAAGAATAATACCTCAAACATCACATTCTAAACTAGTTACTCCTCCTAGATTCTGATTTGACATAGAATCTTAAATATTGAAATTGCATATATTTAACCTATATTTTGTCACTGTACTAAGCACAGCGAAATTAGAGCAGTGCTTACAGTGCAAACTAAACTTAAAAAAAAAAAACTGTAGTTTAAGTGATAGAAATAAATATGGCAGTTATTGTATAGTGATGTATAGCTACAAGAACTCTGTCGCGTATTGAGAACAGTATTGCACAGGTCTTTCATAGCAGGGCAGTTAGCTGACTTAGATAATGTTAATACTAAAAAGACGGTTGTCATGGTAAGATTGACAGGTTTATAAGTTAAACTTACATAAAAAAGACAAATTGAACCTTAAATAAAATGATATTTACTCATGTTAAGGTGCAAATAGTTTTTGCATATTTATGACTACACACAAATTTACATAATAATACTACTACTACTAATAATAATAGTACCTAAAGCTGAAAAAAATGCTTCAAGTCATTTCACTACATTTTAAACATAAAAAACAATTATCACAACATATTGTTCTGGGTAGATTATGTTTCTGGGTGTAAAATGTTTAAACTGATTTATTATTGTGTTTATGCTTAAAAAAAAAAAAAAAAAAAAAAGGTCATTTATATTGTGAAAGCTTTATCCCAGCACTCACGGGGTGACGCTCTCAGAGACGTTAATTTCTCTGACTGATCAAACAATAGAAAAAAAAGATTCTTCAATTTAAGAGCAACTTTAGAGAAACTTTCCCTCATAGCTATTTACGCTAAAGCAGCTGGTTTCCTGTAGCTACTCATCAAACCAACAAGACTGACAAAGAATCCCGTGCCCGCTGAATGTGTAAATAATTATCCAAACTAAACAGCGCATCTCTGATGGCTTCAATATGGCGCTGTAGGTTTTCCTGTAACATCGCACCACATGCACGTCTGATGAGGTGCTTTCAGCAACGTGTCCGTGGAAACGCTCGAGACCGAGCCGGGCTCTGAGGCTAAAAAGTACATTTGAAAGGGACCCTCATGGAAATGAACCGAGCATGATGTTCTTATTACGCTGAACGTAGCTGATTTGGTATCTCAAGTTTCTGGAGTTTGAAAGCTAACATGTAACAGAAGCTGAAAATCTTTCAGACTTAAAATAAATTTGTAATATAGTGAAGGGGAATTTATAGATCATCATCTGCGTTACGTCTGGATTTCAGGGTCAGTTCCAGCTTCAAACTCTAGGGGGCATGACCTCAGGCCAGAACAATGCAAATTTTAACTACAAATTATCCTCCGAAGAGGGGAAATTGGTTTCAAGCTTGCCGTGTTTAAACTACAAAGCACAAAACAAAACAGACGCTTCCATGAAAGCTAAAGGCTAACAGCGAACATTAGCAATCATGAGTTTATGATGTATTTACTTTCTCAAAATAGTATGTTTAATATTCAATAACATGCCTATAAGGTAATTTTAAGTAGTGAAGTCATGTATTTATAATTTACTGCTAACAAATGTGAGCGGCCATTTTGAAATGCCACAGGATGAATTTGGGATTTTTTTTGGGACAAAATCAGATATTCAGAAAGGCTGAATTATGAGCCTTCATTAAACGCTGGGTTAAAAAAAAATTTGGATTTCCAAGATTTCGCTTAAAATTATTTTCTGCATTAAAAGTTCTCCGTTTTCTATATTTAAGATTTTCAGCGATCTTGAAAAAAACTGCAAAATGAACAGATTCTCAAGAAACTACGTATCCAAAAATTACACACAGCAGTGCTTAAAAGTATTAAGACAACATACACTGTACAGCATGTATTTTAGTTTTCCCTGTACACAAACAAGTGACGTCACTAATTAGCTCTCTCTCCTATCAGGCTGAAGAGTTGCGCTAATTGCAGACAGCTGGTTTAATTAATAACTGAAACAAATACGAGGCAGAATTTGACTTTCTGAAGCCCGGGTGTCCACTTCTGCACAAAAATGCCTAAAACTCAGGAATTCTCAAGTTAATTGCGAACTTTTGTTGTAAATTAATTTCTGTACATGATCTTCAGAAAGCGGTCCAGCAGGCACGGATTGAGCGAGTGACACCAGAGAACTGCAGACGTCTTTCTGACTCTATGCCCAGACGGCTAGAGAAGGTTTTGAAGAATAAACTACTACATATTGATGGTTGTATAGACATTTCATACATAAAATATTGAAACGTTGCCATTAAAACAGTGTACAAGCCCATGCACATTATTTATAATATGATCTGAAGTTACACGAGATGAGTTTTGGTGTCAATGTTTCCATGACAACAAAAGATGCAGGAGTCAAAAAGTTTCCTGCTCTCAGCAAAATGTCATTTGAATGGTGAATAATAAAGATGGGCTTCACTTATCCAATCTCATATCAATATCGCATCATATTTCCAACCTCTTTTAACACTTAACACACTATTTTTTTAAAATCATGCCTTCATATAAATGCATGTGTGCAGAATGTGTGCATGTAATGTAAGTCGCTCTGGATAAGAGCGTCTTCCAAATGCCTAAATGTAAATGTAAACTGTGACTGTAAAAATGATATTATATAAGTATAATTTTTCTATTTAAACAGATTATTCTGTCGCTCCGATTATTGACCGATTATTTAAAGTGAATCTGACGTTCATGGAAGCTTTGATACAGAGACAAAGCAGCCTGTCTTTGCCAAGTGTTTTAAAAGGCGGATGGAAAACCGAGTAGAGGACACCCGAACGTGCAGTTTGGAGCGGTCAGGAGTCAGCAGTGCGCGCCACGGCTCTACAGGGCAGGGTGGAGGCGGCTCAGATCAGCTCCTGCTGCTTGTTGTCGTCAACAGCTCTGCTCTGATGACCTTGACCTCAGCCTGGTGTCCCGTTCCTTTCTGACGGGGAGCAACCGGGACGGGAGGAGATGGGGTGGGGGGGGGGGGGGGGGGGGGG
>JAQQZS010000009.1:26309450-26323180 GCA_030068045.1 Platyallabes tihoni | reverse complement strand
ACTTTCAGAAACTGCACCAGAAATTCACGTTTTAAGGTCGACCATCCTTTGTGCCATGATTTTATAATTACAGCTTCTTCTAGTTGAGCACAGATAAGCATTACAATCCCATAATCCAGCACAACCATCCAGAAACAGTTCCTACATGGGCTCCTGGTTTCCTGAAGTAATTATTGGGTTGCCAATAGCTTCCTGTATGGGTTCCTTGACACTAAAAGAAGGTTTCTTAAGTTCCAGGTTCCTACAAAGATTCCTAAGTGGTTCTTAAGTTTCTTCCTGGGTTTTTGGAGCTTCTAAACAATCATGTCCCTGGGTTTTGAAATGAGGTTTTCCTGCAAGAAATATACAAAGGTCAGTCATGGTTGTGTGAGATGATCATCACACAGTCTGCAAGGCCCTCACCCTCACTGGAGACCCGTTCCACAAACATTTCACATACGTTTCCATATGGAACATTTGTCCATCTCAGTTAATCACCAATTTATTAGTGTAGTCAAGTCAATTAAATATCTTCAGAGTTGAGAGTGCACCAGCAGCGCTTTGTGTGAGTGGTGAGTGTGTGTGTGTGTGTAAGGATATTCAGCGAGCTGAGAAGAAAATCGTTGGTTTTTGCAAGCGTTTATTAAGGAATATGTCTTTTATCTGAGAGCAGCGTGACCTTTGGGCATTTCCCCAGGAGAGGGCACGAGGTGGTGGCACGACCAGGAAGAGCTTAATTGGTTCATATCCTCCCCGTTGATCCTCACCGGTTTGTTATGGAGGAAACGGCGTCTGATTCGGGGGGAAACGTTAGCAGATGTGAGACGGACCAGGTATAACACACGTGAGACAGGGACCTGAGACACACTCATCCAGGCCGCGACCAGTCATTATCCGCTAGCGGCAGCCAGCGCTGTTGCTCATAGTCGAGGCACGCGCTTTTCCTAATGACAAAATGGAAGCTTGGTTTGCTTTTAACTCACATCTGTGATTAGAACTGGCTCGGATTCTGATGGCAGTCTCACAAATGGTGTAATTTTTTTCCAGGTACTGCCTGGAAGATCGAGACTCGGGGGTTACGCAAGAAAATGGTATAAATATGGAGTTTTTGGCTCGCGCTCGGGTCGAGCGAGGGGAAACGAAAAGAAGAAAAAAAAAGCCCAGAGTGTAGAAAGAATGATGGTGGATTGCGGCGTGTCTGGCGTAAGACGGTTAGTGAGGTAAGACAGGAGAGACAGCGAGACGAGGAGCAGTGGCGTGTGAGGAAATGCAGATGAGTGGAGGAGACGTGCTGGCGTGAAGCTCTCTGTTCTCCGAGTTGAGAAGGAGCAGAGCGGAGGGAGGCGGAACGGCTCACTTTCAGAGCGACTCGGGCCTCGCGCTCTGTTTCCTGATCTTACGCTCAAATTAAAGAGGAAGGAAGAAAGAGTGCAGGGAAAATATCCCTCAGCTGCAAACTCGCAGCGCCTTACGTTCGTGGCTGAACAGATCACCGAGTTAACGCCAGTGCTTTAATGTTCTGTACAAATCTCCCCGCGCTGATCTGTTTCTGGGTTTCATTTTCTTCCTGTAAACAGGTGCGCTGGACCACATCACCGTGAGCACCAAGGACGGTAAATTCCCCCTCAACCAGCTCGGGCAGATCTCCATGAAATCTCCGCAGCTCATCATCGTCAACATGACCAGCTACCCCGAGGTACACAGGGCGGCTGGACGGGCCTCGGGGTGTTTAAGCGCTCGCAGAGGGTTTTTATTAAAGCTGTGGTTTGTGTGCAGAGAGAGAGACATTTTCTGCTGATAAGAGAAGAGAAAGAAAAGAATTAAACATGAAAAGGAAATATGATATTAAAAATAGCATGTATCATAATATAAAATATCTGTCTACACCTATATATAAAATAATAAGTTGGCGTACTGAGCGAGTCAGTTGCCTGAGTGAGTCAGAGTACTGAGCGAGTCAGTTGCCTGAGTGAGTCAGAGTACTGAGCGAGTCAGTTGCCTGAGTGAGTCAGTTGCCTGAGTGAGTCAGAGTACTGAGCGAGTCAGTGTCCTGAGTGAGTCAGTTGCCTGAGCGAGTCAGTGTCCTGAGGAAGTAATACATGATGCATCAGTGAGTCAGTGACCTTAGTGAGTGAACGTCCTGATCGAGTCAGTGTCCTGAGCGGGTCAACGTCCTGATCGAGTCAGCGTCCTGAGCGAGTCAGTGAGTCAGTCCTGCTGTCTGGGACTCTGATGGATGGTTCGGGGGAAACGTTCTTTGATCTCTCAGAGCGATTGAAGCAGAGGCCAGGAGTCTGTCAGCGATCAGGAAATGACCGCACACTGCCCTCACACACACACACACACACACACACACACACACACACACACCATATCTGTCTCATTCTGTTTTTCTCTCTGTTTGTCTTGTTTTTCCTCATTTGCCTGCTCGATTCTTGTTCAATTCTTTTTCTGTCCATCTCTCTCTCTCCCTCTCTCTGTCTTTTTGCATGCCTCGCTTTCCCTGCCTTTTTCCCTCCTTGGCTCTGACTCTATATCCTCTCACTCTCTTTCTCTCTCTCTCTCTCTCTCTCTCTCTCTCTCTCTCTCTTTCTGATGGATGAGTTTTCCTCTCGGATTAAAGAGTGACTGCATGGCTCTGGGTTTAGTTTCAGTCCGTGGCTCGCCCCTGGCGTCTCAGGATTTCAGTGAAGCCGGTTTTTAAGCTCGGCGTTGTGTAAAAACAGAAGTTAAACGAATCTGCAGCGCTTTAGAATAAGATATGATATTTAATATCCTTTGTTTTCTCGACTACACGTCAGGACTCTTCTGTTCTCCTTGACCTGACTTGATGAGCTGATGATATTCTGGAGTCGATATTTTTTTAAAATAACACTTTATTTAGTCACAGATTAATTTTTTTTCCCATTATTTTTCCCGTAACATCACACAGAGACGGAGCGCTCTAGTCCTCACTCACTCGAGTGTCTCTGTATCAGCGATTACGTACCAGATCTGCACAATACTGACGCCTGGCCCGGGCTCGCAGGCAAACAGCTTTATAATGATCCTAATCCATTACACGAGCAGGCAGCAGAGACCGGGATGTTTTCCCGTCATTCATTACATCGGCACTGAAGTTGTGGGGAAAGAGAAAAGAGAAGGAAAAAAAAAAACACCTCTCCGAGTGTCTGTTGTGTGAGAGTTCATCAAAGAGCAGCGGGCGAACGCTTAAGCCTTCTCTCGCTGCCTTACACACAGTCATTAGGGGTGTGTTTACTTTAGCTCCACTTTGCCTCACTTTACTTTGAACTCTGCTCGCATTTTGTCTTTTCTTCTTTTTCTTTTTTTCCACTTCTAAGGCATTACCTAAACCTGGAGTGTTATTTGCCATTAGAGGCAGAGAACTGCTTGAGGAAATAATGATAAATGAAATTCAGAGAGCAATCAAACAAACACACGCTCCGTATCGATCATTCAGCATGAGAGGTGCTCCGGGGGGAAAAACACACACACACACACACACACACACACACGATAAAAAAAATGCACCTTTTCTGAGATCGAGATAAAGTTATGCGCCAATATACAGAAAAAAAAGATCCTCACGTATTCCGTGTTCGTGTTGCACAGCTGCACCAGACGTTTCTCCAGATGTTATTATGTGTAAAGTTCAAATATGTCACGAATCACTTTTATATCTGAGCTCTTTTATGGTATAATTTTGCTGCGCTGTTCTCGGGCGATCGGAATTTTGGGGTCGAGTCCTGTGTGTTGAAAAAGTTATCAGGATCAGTCCGGTGTGTGGGTTGGGGGGGGGATTTAGAGCTGCACCTACAATATGCAAATGAGTTCAATAACACCTGCGTTACAGCGTCACATACAGGACAGGTGTGTGTGTGTGTGTGTGTGTGTGTGATTTACCAAAACATAGGAACACCGTGAGTCACAGAGTTACATACAGCAGGGAGGTGAAGCTGAGTGTGTGTTGTGTTGTGAGTGTGTTGGAAGTGTTGTGTGATGTGCGTGTGTTTTGCATGTGTGTGGTGTGTAATACGAGTGTGTGGCTTGTGTTGTGTGTTCATGTTGATTGGGTGTCTGTGAGATTGTGTGTATGTTGTGAGACTGTGTGTGTGTGTTGTGAGTGTGTGTGTGTTGTGAGTGTGTGTGTGTTGTGAGTGTGAGTGTGTGTGTGTGGGGTGTGTTTGTGTGTCTGTTGAGTGTGTGTGTTATGAGTTTGTTGTTATGATTGGGTATGGTATGTGTTTTGTTGTGTGTGTGTGATTTGTTGAGCCAGCAAGACCTGGATCTTGGGCGGGGTCATTAGAGGTCACCAGGGTGTGTTGCAGTGCCTCAGCTGGCGGTAATTAACACGTCCCCTGGTCTGTTTGTGTGCGTGTGTGTGTGTGTGTGTGTGTGTGCCCGTCCTCAGGCCACAGCAGCCGCCACACGCGCGCTACAGGAGAGCAGCATGAAGCTGAACCCAGAGGTTGAAGGCACCATCATCAGAGTCCCCATTCCCAAGTAAGTGTGTGTGTGTCTGTCTGTCTGTCTGTCTGTCTGTGGCCTGAGGGCTAATGCTTGCCACTTCCAGACCACTTTCACCTTCCAATGGCCTCAGTCTCACTCTTCCTCTATCTTTCTCATATTTTCTCTCTTCTGTATTCGGTCTCTATCTGTCTCACCCGGTTGTCCTGCGTCCTGTCTCTCTGTCTGTCCCACTCTCTCTCTCTGTCTCTCTTTCTGTCTCTTTCTCTCTCTCTCTCTCTCTCTCTCTCTCTCTCTGTCCTCTTCTACCTCTCCATTCCTTTCTCATTCCCCCTGTCTTGTCTGTCTCACTTTTGTCCTCCTGTCTCTCTCTCTGTCATTGCCCCTCCATGTTGTCCTGTCTCACAGCTCAGCAGTAATGTCACGTGCCAAGTCCTCAGCGCCGGCTGCATCTGCGTCTGCTCCGGCGTGGCAGGTGCTCGTCTGGCGGCGGATCGCGAATGGGCCGGACGAGGCGTCCGCAATGTCCTCACACGCACATTTGCATGTACTGTATAAAATACAGAGTGCGCGTCTTGATTGGATCCCAATCACTAATTACACACATTGTTTGCAGTAAACACGCGCCGCTCTTGGACTGTTTGCAGAGCGTCTCGTGTGGAAGCGCTAATTAAGGAGGAGCGGCAAAACGAAGGCTTACACACCTACCAGAAATTAGAGACATGCAGATTAGCGCCTTTTTTTCTTTTTTTTTTTTTTTTTTTTTGTCAGGGTGTCTCATCCCAGCAGAATGTGAGAGGAATTTCGATTTGTGTGAAAGTCTGAGAAAACACCAGACATGGTCAGATTTTGGTCATGGTCATGTTCCGCTATAGGACACAGTTGTGAGAACCGTTTGGTGAAAAAGCACAGGGGTGCAAATACTTTTGGACACATTGTGTATATCAACAGAAGTTTTAAAATAATTAATCTTTTGAGCTCATAAACACTGTCACTGGAACTGGACGAGCAGGTTTTAAGGGGAAAAAAATTCAAGATATCCAGATATTTATGGAAAGAGCTGAATCCTGAGCTGGACTGGATCTGACGTCGCATTTTTTTTATTCATCGAAATGACTGATGACCTTCTGAAGTTTCCATTAATGCTTTTAAGATGTTAATTTCTTGGTTAATACAGCCTTGTATATGTATTTTTAACCATTTAGTTTAAAAGCCATTTAGTTCAAGCCATAAATGTGAGATGTTTTTTTTTTTTTTTTTTTTTGGGACATAAATGAAAGTCTGCTTTTGGTCATTTTTTAATTTATTTTTACATACAGTATAAAACAAGCTACTTGGTATAGGCTGTTTGTGTTTGATCGTGTGTGTGTGTGTGATTGGCAGAGTGACCCGGGAGCACAGGGAGAACCTCAGCAAGCTGGCGAAGCAGTTCAGCAACAAGGCCAAGGAGTCTGTAAGGAGGATTCGCTCCAACTCCCTGGCGCAGGTGAAGAGGAGTAAAGAGGGCGTGTCCGAGGACACCATCCGCCTGATAGAGAAGCAGGTCAGGACCAGGACCTCTGTTTTCAGTATGAAGTGTAAATAAACAAAATATTTAATTAGCAGTAATGGATTAAAATGTAATCTTGATCCTTAATCCAAAGTTTACTTGCGTTCACTTTAAATTAAAATATAAATTAGTGCTGCACAATTAATCGAAATCGCAGTATGAACCAGATGATTTGTTTAATCGCAGAAGGCTGCAGTTTATTACAGTTAAGATGCAAATAGTCATGATAAATATGTTTGAATATCATTAATAGTTACATATCGCAGTATGTTAAAATAATCGCAGTTTGATCAAACCCCGCAGGCCTGACATATAATCCTTTACCCTCAGCATTAAATGATGCCAGTTAGTACTTTATGACCGAATGATCCATTATGCTGTCAGAATAAACCCCAGCTCGAGGTTTTAAAAATAAAACTAGCATCAACAAATCCTTGATTACTTCAGAGCTGTTTAATTAAAACCTTTTTTGGTGCAAACCACTCAGGATTTAAAGTGGGATGTGCTTTAAACCAGAACCGCTCATCATTCCTGATTTGTGTCGCAGGTCCAGCAGATGGCAGACGGTTTCGCGGCAGACATCGACAAACAGCTCGCCTCCAAGACCAAAGAGCTCCTGTGCTGACTCGGACTTTCTGACGAAGCTTTCCAAAGTGCAGCACGACACGATTTATCCCGGGTGTCGTGAGTCAAGTCGGAAGCCAGACATCCCAAAAAAAAACAAGCGGACCTTTTTCTTCAAACTAAATCTCCCGTAACCAGCGTGGTGATGAAACCGGACTGTAGAAGGCACGGGTTGGGTGTTAGTTGTTTGTGTGTGTTTGTATCACGCGTACACAAATGTCGCCATGGCACGGCAGCGGCTGTTAGCGTTCCACGCCCCATCCTCACATCCTCACATCCTCAAACAAACAGCCGGGAGGACAGATGAAGTTTTAATGTGATTCAGGGGTCCTCCTCCCTGCTAATCAGAGTGGAGCGATGCCACACGGCTGCGTTTATGGAAGAAAGTGCAGAAGCAAATGTAAACTCGTCAGCCTTTACAGAACCGAGCCCATAATAAGGTTGTTTGTTTCTCATACATAGCTGCTGGAAAAAAAAGAAGAAGAAAAAAAGACTTTCTGTTAGTCAGAATAAAATACGAAGCATTTTTGGAACTGATTTAGTCGTGTTATTCTTTAGCACTGGTGACATTTACCAAACCAGATCTATTCAATTTTGGACCTCAGATGTGAAGGTTACACAATGCACGCGTTTGTAGCAGAAAGCCTCGTCCCTAACACACACAAAAAAAAGCCATCAGGTCGACTGAATAAACAGGCGTTTAGGCGAGGCAGTCCACCGGCAGGTTTTCACTGAGGCCGGGTCCATATGTCAGTAATTTGGGGGCATTGTGTATCTTGGCCTGGACTGGAGGCTCATGATCGATGAAGGGGGTGAAAATCCCGAGTCGCTGGCTCCGTGCACCGGCCTGAAAATTGCTTTCAGCTGATAGCTGTATTTCGCTTTACATTTATCACGCCGATTGCGGCGTGTCTCTCTCTGTTTACAGCCGCCATGATGGAGGCGATCGGGGTGGCAGGAGCCGGGGCCAAATGTTTTTCCTTCTGTGTCGCTGAAAATATACACGCATAAATTGACTCTTTAAACTTTCAGAGATGGAAAGTGAGCTCCTCGGTGGATGTCTCACTCTCGATTACGCTCAAACTCGTCTCAAACACGCCTTAATATAATAAAACCATAGAGGGGAACAAAATGGCTGCGGCTTTTCTGGCAACTTGATCTGAGAATCCGGTGCGGAGTTGAACGGACGGTTTGAATTTAGTCCGGGTTTTCGATTACTGTTTATACCAGAGAAAGCGTTAATTAATTTTCTCTAACAGCAGCCCTGAAGGTAGTTTCAGCTCAAACACAAATCACTGGGCTTGTTGTCATTTATGTTATGGTTTCTATAGCAACGACTCATTTATAGTACCGAGAATAAAAAACGTGTATAATTGTTAAGATGGTGTTAAGTTTTCAGTATAGAGTTAATTATGGAAGGAGTCTCCAGTTTCAGGAGTTTCTAACATTTATGGAAGAGAGGACAGGAACGCGTTTTGTGTTTTAAAATGAGATTATTTTCCTGCAGCAGCACAGCCCGGGGTGTGTGTTATTTATTCCTTACAGATTTTCTATACATGCATACTTCATTAACGTGTATTAAGAAAATCTACACGTGCAAACTAATGACTCGTGGATGCCTCATCATTGTGTATCTCGCTTGAATGATTTATAGAAGCCTTGTCCAATTGGTACTTAGTTGTTTTTAATTACTTTAACTTTAATTGCATAGCAATGTTACCCAGCAGGGGCTTTAGGCATAAAGGCAATCTTTCCTTTTCTTCGTTTTTTTTTTATATGAACTGATGGAAATAATTTGATATTTGTTGCTGTTGCCGAGCAGGGAGTGTGTAGAGATTAGAGCCTTGATGATGATTAGATTCAGGTCTAAACAGTCCGTATGATTAATTCATTCTTCTTCTCTGAAATCTATATATATATATATATATATATATATAATATGTATAGCTATCTCTGTCCGTCTCAGGCGTTTTTTTCCCCCCGTCTGGTTTATATGCAGATTATTTACGCTCGAGCTGCATCACTCATCCTGGCGTGTACAGTCTCGTGGCAGCGCACGAGCCCCGATATTCCAGTTTCAGTGGAGAACACGAGCACTTGTGCAAACGGCGGGGTCTCCAGCAAAGAAGAAGACGAAGCGCAAGAAGAAGAAGAAGCGGTCTATTATTCTCATCGCGGGCCGTGCTGATTACGCCGCGCACGCTCTGCCGTGGATGGGTGGGTGAGGCGCGAGGAGGACGGTGGGGCTCGAGAGCGCGTTTAATCACTTCAGCGCCTCTCTGAATTGGCTCGCCACGTCCTCGTCTGTCTCTCAAGTGCGCGAGGCCACCCGACGGCCTCATCAAGGATCCAATCAGCTTAACTGCAGAATGCACTTCGGAAAGCGATATTTCTTCTCTTTTTTTTCCCCCTCCTCTCTTTTCCCCCGGTGCCTTTAAAAAGAGGGCACGCGGCCTCACTGCATATGCAAATTGCACCGAAGAAAATTAACACCATTTTCTTTCTTTTCTTTTTGTCAAATCTTTTTTCTTTTTTTTTTTTTTTTTTGCATTGCGCTTCTGCTCATACACTTCAAAAGTGTAAAATTATTTCAGGGTCTGTCGTTTCCTTTTTTTTTCTCTTCTTTTTTTTAATGATGTTTCTTTCTTCTTCTTCTTCTTCTTTTTTTACATCTTAAGAACCAATCTAATCCCTTAACGAATTGCGCACTTTAATCAGCGTTCCTGTTTCCTGACAATATGACAGCTGGGTCATCTGCGCCATAAGCCTTAAACTCGAGACAACACTTAAGATGCATACTGTGCATAGGATGTAGAAGCCATTCCGTCATACCCTATACACTGCACTCTTTAGGAGCAATTTGGATTGAAAAGGCTCTAAATAGTTGCATTCACGCCACAAACCGTATCACTGCAGCGAAGCATAAATGCCATGCATGTGTGTTTTTATACCTTTAGATAAAGGCACTAAATAATCTACTGCACCTTTAAATGTTTAGGTGCATGTAGGGATGATTGGACTCACTGATGAATTGTTACACCATAAAGTATTTCTAATTTTCACACAATCTTGAATGCACTCCTATCATATAGACTTCAACTAAAATTGCATGAGGTCCCGTAAGTCAACCCTAATATCCAGAAAGTTCCTGCAAACTAATAATATTGGTAATATTTAGTAAAAAATAAAAATGCATTATTGTTTATCACAGAGAAACAAAAGTTGCTTGTGATACATTTTCTTTTATTAAACAAAAACAAAATCACAATATACACACAATTAACATGTTCCTTGGGTATTTTTCTTAACTTAGAATTATTATCTGTAATGTTAAATGTAAATCTTTACAAGGGAATTATCCAATTTTGTACCTTAAATTCACCAGATAAAGGTTCTCCAGTTTAATAATCAGGCCTAAAACACCTGATGCATGGTTTTTGTTGCATTTATATCTAAATAGCTCACACTCACACAGGTTAGCCGTCTAATCCAGGTGCAGTGCAGTCCCTTCCTGCCACCGCGTGCCCCTGGAGACCTCAAGCCCCCCTTTTCAAAAGGAGCATCGTTTTAAGGTTTGAGTGCTTAAGCCTGTCATTTCAAATCGTCCAGATGTTGTGATTACCGACACGGCAGGAATTATACATTTAGCTTTTATGTCCGAGACGATTTCCTGGCGCTGTCTTGATCCTAAGTGAGTAGACACCCATACCAAACCCCACAGCCTGGTGTCTCTGAGGTCTGCGCTCAGGTCCCAAGGGACGTCTGTAATCAGAGCGAGAGGAGAACGGGATGAGGAGAGGCATGCGGGTGGGGCCGTGCATCTCCTACATGTTATTTACGTGTTATTAAACCATGCATACACATACAGATCCTCCTGTGGAAGAACCTCAGTTTTGTATCGTCCTCTCTGGAGGTCAATATTATTGATTTTTTTGTTCGTTTTTAAAATGTTTAGAGAAAAATAGTCATGTATTCACATCACGAGTGTAACATGTAATGGTGAATTTGGTGCAACTTGTTCTCCCCTTTAGCTCAAGTAAACGGATGACAGAGACATCACATGAACAGTGTGTGATCACGTGCGAATTTGACCAGAATTGTTTTCCTAGACAACGGCATGCTTTTGGTGTTTGATCCGAGGTCGAGGATGGTCATTGCTCATGGTGATGGAGAGCCATCTGAGTGGCTTACAGCTAAAGAATCATCATTATTTGTGTTTATAAATTGTTACACAGTTTTAGAAAATTGCTACTGTCGAGCAAGACATGCCCACAGTGGGCGAGACATTCGGTAAATGTTCTACAGAGCATTTTATTGGACGCCCTCACGATGGAGGACAAAACGAGTCACATGAAAACATTCTAAATGTTATTTTATTTTATTAGATATACTATTGTATTGGTGTCTAATGCTTTGTAGAAAATCTGTCAATCAGAGGTTGTAAGATTGGTAGGTACATGAACACACAATAATAATCAGGGCGGTTCTTACCAATCAGATAAAGATGTGAGGGTTCAGTCAGGAGTCAGCGGTTCGATTTATCATCTGATGACGTTTCGCAAAACCGAACAACTGCAACAGCATTCCAAGGTTTTAAAATGGCATCTCGTATTACACACTCCACCAATATTTATTATGTCAGTGGGACACATGATTCGCGTGTGCCATATGCTGAACTTATCTTTCTCTCTCTCTTTTTTTTTTTTTTAAGAGCTGATTATAAACGATGGGCTGGTACCACTAGAAACGGGAAGATTTAATGCGAGGCTTGCTCAGATGCTCGTTGCTAACTGTCCTACCAGTGTCCAGGAAAAATGGCTGTTGCATTACAAACTAATACATGATAACCTTTGTAATAAAGAAGTATCATTTGGAGCACAAATGCGCAGAGCGGACAGGAAGTCTGCTAATCTGAAACCCGATGCGAGAGGAAGGAAGGACTCAGGAACCAGCCTTCAGAGCTTTCACCGATCATATTCATCACAGGGCTGAGGGCCCAGACTCATTAGGCCACAGCACTGCACTTAACTAAACATCTTTTCCATAAAATAAATGCTTCCAGGTTAGGCCTCAGCACAAGCCGTGCTCGCATCTGATCCCAATTAACTGTGTGAGATGGCCAAGGACTGAGCACGAGCAGTGGCGATGATGATGGTGGTGGTGATGGTGGTGATGAGGACTGTAGTGGAACTCTTTCTATACAAGCCATTTTCTTTTTTTATGAAGTGAGAATTGTGTATAAAAGATTGTATTTGGATACGAATATTCAGGATGAATGGACACAAATCAGAGGCATGTGATTCTGAGCAAGTGAAATATCCTTGAATAGATAAATATAGATAGATAGATATACCTTATTGAACCTGTGAGGAGACCTGTTGTTATAAAGCATCAGGTTACACAAACAGTAGTAAGAAAAGTAAGAGAATAAATAAATATATAAATAAATAAAAAGGACAGAATGTAATTAAGTAATTGTAAGATATACATTAATACAATACTGCAGATGATGCTACAAAGAAAAACTGAGTGCAAACTGGCAATTTAAGGATCTAGCCAAGCCCATCCATAATTACTTAAAATAAATGCAGCAAACCAAATACAGTATGAGATTATTATGCTTACTTCTAGGCAAATGTTTCTAAAATTGTAAGTGAAAATGTTTTTTTCTATTTCAAGAAAAAATATTTTGCTTTTTTTCAAGAAATAAATTCCTTAAACTAGCAAAATTATCTTCTAATAGAACAAGAAATTTTTGCTTAAAATTTTAGTAAAAATTGTATTAGTAATAAGCTTAATAATCTTATATCTGGTTTGTGTAATCTTATTTTAAGAAAGTGTAGATAAATTTAACTGTAGTCAAGATATTTCGACTCTAAGATATAATTTTTGCAGTGCAAAAAAAAAGATTGAGGTTTTTATTTCAGTGCTTGTTCATAGGAGTGAAATACACACCATGTTGATGTTCATGAGCGTTCAGGCTAACGTCTGTTAATTACGCTCGTAGGTTGTTTCTAGTTTGGAGAATCAAACAACTAATTTCATTATAAAATATCTTGAGCAGGTGCGAACAAAAATAATGCTGCATGTGTCTAGAGGTTGGAATTCTTAATCCACCGAACAGGAAAAAACAAAAAAAAAATTTCTTGATTTGGAATTCTTGCTCTGAAAATTCCGTTTTCCTTCAAGTGAAATAAAAAGTCAAATCAAAATGACCTCCTGCATAAAGCTGTACATATGATCAGCATATATTCTGTATTAACGTTACATTAATGCATGGAGGTCAAAATTTACAACTAATTCAGCATGACAAAAAAAAATCTGTTTTTATCCACGCCCACTTTTATGTAGCATATAAATGATTTCAGAATCCAGAATCATGTTATTTTCGATAAATTCACAGTATATACAGTATAACTCAATGCAGTGAAGTGCAGCTGTCCATGCCGTGAGCGGACATTTTCATTCTACATCACTTACTGAACTAAAGTTGTTTTATTATTATTATTATTTTTGTAGTTTGTGTTTAGCCAAATACAGAAATGAATATTTGAAGATTCTAATACACTTCAGGTTCCTATAGTAAAATATTCTAATCTAAAGTGAACACTGTTCAATCATTTTTTGGCATTTGGTACAGTACCATTCCCTGCCAGTGTGTGTCAGTGTGTTCAAACTTTGGTACCTGGTTTGGTTAGAATATCTTCCATCCATCCATCTAGGAACCTCTTTAGTCCAACTAGGCACTGTGGAGGCCAATGATGACCGTTAAATTTATTCCCATTTTGTAAAACTGTAGTAGGACTTACGGTCAACATTCACACACACACACACACACACTCACACACACACTACGGTTAATTTGGGAATACCAATTAGCCTGATCTGCATGTCTTTGTTTGGGAACTGGCCAGAGGAAACCCACCAAGCACCATGCAAACTCCATGCTCACAGACCAGACGTGGGAATCGAACCCAGACCCTGGCGGTGCAAGACCTGTGAACCTTAAGTTATTTATAAAGGTGTTATATATACATTATACAGGGTGGGCCATTTATATGGATACACCTTAATAAAATGGGAATGGTTGGTGATATTAACTTCCTGTTTG
>JAQQZS010000009.1:26289054-26299346 GCA_030068045.1 Platyallabes tihoni | reverse complement strand
CCCCGCCTTGTGCCCTAAGCCTCCTGGGATAGGCTCCAGGCCCCCGCGACCCTGAATACAGGATAAAGCGGTATAGACGATGAGAGAGTGTTAGTGTTTATATAGTTTAGAGATATTTTTAGTATGTTATTATTATATTACATTAATTCATTTAACACACATGTTTACAAACTGGGCTCCTGGAGAACAATCTGTCCTGTACACTTTCCTGTTCTTCTGTCTACACAATATCTAATTCAGTTACTCAGCTAAATAACAGTCCTCAGTCGAATCAGATTTGTCGAAATAATTTAAAAAAATAACAGAAAAACCATACACACAAAAAGGAACATCCTTACATGTTTTAAATATGCCTTTTTTTAAACAAACAGATGTCAGGCCATTCAGACTCTTTCTGGCCTGGAGATGTGTGTGAAGATGTGCATGGCTATTTGTGCATTAGGATTACACACTCATGTGTCTCCTGTGTTTCAGGATGATTTGAACTCCCTTCTGGACTCGCCGGACTCCCTGTCCAGTCCTGTAAGATCGCCCTCACGTTCTCTCGCTCTTTATTGCTTACTTATGTAGTTCCTTACGCAAGTTACTAAACTCTGTCCTTCTGTTTTGTGTCTCAGAATCGAGGAACCGTTAAGGCTAAAGCAGGTTTTAATGCAGCTGAAGACGCTGCTGCTTTAAAGAAGGCCATGGATGGATTCGGTGAGAGGAACGCTTCAGAAAACCTCCATCATTATTGTGTTTGCAGTCACTCCCTGAGTAAATTTACCTTGAAGATGAACACCTACTTTGTCTACTGTGTGTGTGTGTGTGTGTGTGTGTGTGTTAAGGCACCAACGAGAAGACTCTTATTGACATTTTGACTCGGAGAAGCAGCGATCAGCGTCAACAGATCTGCAAAGCGTACAAGGATCTAACTGGAAAGGTTAAAACTCCACTCAAATACACTCTCACACACACACACACACACGCATGCAAACACACGCGCACACACACACACACACTATCAGCCTTGTCCATTATTTCCTGTTAGCACTTAAACAGTAATCCAGCAATAGTGCACGTTGCCATAGTTTCCATAGTAACAGATAATCTGTTTACATTTAGGCATTTGGGAGACACCCTTATCCAGAGCGACTTGCATAACTTACATTCACAGGGACGTGTAGAGTGGACACTCCATATAAACAGATTTTTAAAGAAAAAATAATACGTCAAAGTTTTCTGTAAGGGACGTTTATGTAAACTGTATGGAAGGAGTCTCCAGTGTCAGGGCTTTATACAAAAAAAAGTCACCACCTGGATGTAACTAAGGAAATAGTTAAGAGTCTTCCATTGGATAACTACTGCAGTGATTAATATTGTTCAGCTGCAACAACAGCTGTTATTTAACCCTAACTGCTTCTCATTTCTTAAACACCCACGTGAGAAGATGTATCCTGCGTTACTCTCTTTCAAAAGGGTCAAATTATTATTGTCCTGCATCAGGCAAAGAAAACACCTAAGGAGATTGCTGAAAGACAACATTATTAAACTCTGGCAGGATGGTGGTGGATCATCTTTGAGGAAGAAATGCGGTTAGAAAAATATTTAGAAAGATCATGATTGGAGATCACTTACACATTTGGTGAAATCAAATCATAAAAACAAAAAAACAGTAGAACTCACAGTTATGTTTAATAGTGAAAGTACAGTAAGAGCATTTCCACATGCATATCGAAACACAGCAGATGCTGTAATCAAAGCAGTGGAACATAGAAGCATATGTACATACTGAATACTGAATGAAATAAATCAACAACAGTGATGAAACCCACATCATTCAGTGGTAAATAATACACAACACAAAATGTTCCATTCCTTTTATACTGTTTTATTCATAGTGTTTTTATAAGGTATGGTTTTTGTGATGTTACAATCAAACCCTCCGGTGATTCAGGAGTCTGTGTGCTTCCTGGACTGTAGTTTTATGAGGCTTGTCAGTGATTCACGTTTTCTGTGAATGTCGTTTCGTAGACTCTTGTGGACCATCTGGAGGGAGACACTCACGGACACTTTGAGGACATCCTCGTGGCTCTCGTCACCCCACCGGCTCAATTCGACATGCAGGCCATTAGAAAGGCGATGAAGGTAAGAGCTAGACGTTTTTATATCCGGTGTGTTTTGAAAAATAATCTACTTTTGTTTCACTCATTAATAATAGCAGAATTAGGTAAAGCATTTTTTCCTCATAACACGTTTTTAAAGCGTAGACAATTAAAGCAGATTTATTGTAATTACAAGGTCCAGTTTAAGCTAGACTCAAACGGTGTGTGTACTAGAGAAATATGGAATATAAAATAATCTACTGCTGGGACCTGGCAGTTTTCTGAATGTGGTGGTAATGTATATACAGTATGTGACTTCATATACATTTACACTCTAGTAATTATTTTTTTCTTTATGTGTGTGTGTGTGTGTGTGTGTGTGTGTGTGACATGAATGCTGTCTATTGTTAAAAATCTCTTCCTGTGCCATGTCAGGGAGAAATCTGTAACACAAAAGGTCTAAAACCTTTTTTTTTTATTGTCATACAATATAGTAGACACATTAATGTTATCTTGCATGCTAACGCTTGATTACAGAGCTTAATCTTAGCTAGTTTTAATTACTTCAATGTTCACAATAGTTAGCTTTATATTTCTTAGTTTATAATTAGGTTTACAGACATGGTATGAAAAGTTAGTGTTAATTAGCATGCTACATGTGGTTGTCGGTCTTTCGGCTGTTTCCCCCGCGGGGGCTGGGGGCGTGCGGGGTCGTCGCAGCGGAGCGTCCAATCCGCACACAACTCGGGACAAGTTTTATGCTGGATGCCCTTCATGATGCAACCCTCCCATTTTATCCAGGCTTGGGACGGCACTGCATTGCAAATTGAACCCAGAAGGGCGAAAAACCTACCAGTGAGCCACCAATGCCCAACTAGCTGGTTACATGTTGGTTTTAATATCATAATATATGGAATAGCGAGTCTAATCTGTGCTAACTGGTTAAACAACTTGGACATTAACAACTATTTGCTGTTACATCATGCTGGTTCACTTTAGTCCATTCGTTAGCTAATAGCGTACTTAACAAAATAGCCAGATGTGGAAAACTATGAAAGTAGCTCAAAATTATGAGGTTAAGAAAGATATTGATTTGTGAATTGACTTGAGAATTATTTAGGAGAGAAACAAAGTAAGGCTTTGCACTGCAGCAGGATTAGGAGTTTCTCCTGCACAGTGATCGAGGTAAAAATGCAAATAATGGTCCCTGGTGAGGTACTGTAGTTAACGACAGCAAGTTTGAATGGTGTGTGTGAAACTAGGAAAGGATTTTACCTACTAAAATGCACAGAAGGTCACATATCACATTTTCACAAAGAATTGTAGGCAAATTTTAGCTACAACACGAGCTAGGGTAAAAAAAAATAATAATAAAAGCACCAGAAGATGATGTTACACCTGCGACGTGATTTATTCGACACTATTAATAATTAAATAAATAAATTATTTTCATTAATGTATTTATTTATTTTGGGTTATTATATATTCTAGTTTAAAGTCTCTCTCTCTCTCTCTCTCTCTGTGCCATGTTAGGGAGCTGGGACCACAGAGAGCGTATTGATCGAGATCCTCTCATCCCGATCTAACCAGCAGATCAAAGCTCTGTCTGATGCGTATCTCAAAGGTTTGTACATCCAGTTTTCCCCCATTAGATCATGTGATTATTACATGCAGCAATGTTATTATAACACTAATGTCGGCATGTTGTAGAGACGGGGAGAGCGCTGACAAACGACCTGAAGTCAGAGGTGTCGGGGGATTTCGGGAAAACGCTACTCATCCTAGCTGAGGTTGGTGCATTCTGGGAGGTTTTGGATTGCGGTTTCTGACTGATGGATTTAAATGGAAATGAGGAACGTGTGTAATGTGAGATGTTTTTCTTTTCATCGAATTTAAAGGGGAAGAGAGACGAGACTAAAAATGTGGACGCTGCTAAAGCCAAAGCCGATGCAAAGGTAAAGTCAAAGAGAAACTGCAGAAAGTTCTGATTAAAAGCTAAATAAAAATAAATTATAATTGGTGTGAACAGGGCTAAAATGTACAGGAGGATGGAGTGCAGGGGTGGAGCTTTTACACCGCGATGAATTTAACTATTTGATCAAATGAATTCTGCAAAACCTGAATAAAATTTAAAACGGCTATAGTGAGCTATTGGAGGGATCTGCATGAAGGGGGTGTGGCCTCTGTGTGTGCTGTTCCTTATAATGTAGGTGTGGTCTCTGTATGTACTATTCTCTTCTAATGAGGACCACATGGCCTTGATCTTATTTTTTTTAATCCAGGAGACATGGCTTCTTCGCCTAATAGACAGTGATGTACTGTTTGCTATAGGTTGGTAGATACTTTATTGATCCCAAAGGAAATTCCAGACAGGAATCATACGCTTCCTTTAGAGATGTTCGTTTTAAATTGTACTCGAGATTGCAGCAGAAAAACAAGAGACATCCTACAATGAATCAAATGTATTGAGCATCTGCGCAATTTTTTAAATGTACTTAGTTTATTTGCTGTTGTGGCCAAGAATAAAATAAGTGATACTTTATTTAAAAATGATGCTGTTTTGTACTGCTTTACTATTTTGCACACTTACCCTGAGGCTTCCCTGCACAGGCCCTGTACGAAGCCGGGGAAAAGAAATGGGGGACGGATGAGGGCAAGTTCATCGAGATCCTCTGTCACAGGAGCGTTCCTCAGCTACGACAAAGTGAGCATCGGACTGGAGACTGAAAATGAAAATTCTGTAACGTTTCAAAATTTGAAAAGAAACCTGAATTCTAAGTGTGTGTGTGTGTGTGTGTGTGTTTTATTTAAAGCTCTGGTTGAATACAAGACCGTTAGTGGGAAAACCCTGCAGCAGAGCATCGAGAGCGAGATGTCTGGACATCTAGAGGACGCTTTAGTAGCCGTAGGTATGACACGATTCATGTTTTTGTAGCCTAAAGTTACTGAATTTTATTGAATATGCTTTAAATATTGAAACATTAACAATGAAAAGTAATGACAAAGTGTGGTGGCTTTGCTGCATTTCTCTTGTTTTTCTACACATGACACTGCCAATACTTTATAAATGTTCAGTGTGTGAAAGTTATTTATTTTTTTTCATGTTTTGTGTTTGAATTTATTCCTATTTTATTAAACGTAAGATGTTGATCAGTTTTGGACTGATGAATGTGTGTGTGTGCCATTACAGTGAAATGTGTGAAGAGCGTCCCGGCTTACATGGCAGAGCTTCTCAATAAGAGTATGAAGGTAAAGAAAGCAAATGAATCACACAGCAAAAAAAACTAAAAGATGAATAAATAAATAAATAAATAAATAAACAGATTAAAATAAATACAGGAAGACAGACACTATATCTTAGTAACTATAAAGTAAGAAAGATATTAATTATTTAATAAGTTACAGTATTAATAAGGTCATTCGTGTCGTAATTGTTATCTCGAGCCGGTTTTCATGTCGCTGCTCAGCGACGCTTTCCCACATCCTCAGCTTGTTGATATTTTCTGCCGAGTTTCTTATTTATTATCTGGTATTTAATAATTTTTCCAGGGTGGAGGTACAAACGAGAAACTGCTGACTCGGATCATGGTGAGCCGCTCCGAGATCGATATGGTGGACATCAAGGTCGAGTATAAAAAACTCTTCGGCCGATCCTTATACTCCGATATCGAGGTACGTTAGAGCAAAGTGTTTACACGAAACACACAGCAGCTCATTCAGCAAGTCACTTCCTACTTTCTCTTTCTTTCTGATTAACTAGCTTTTGCAATACAGTATGTTTGACCGTTTGCACCCTGAACAGCTTCCTTCCCTCGGTTTCATTTTGAAGAACGGAGGCACTTTGGGATTATTTAGAAATCAGACTTTAAGTAGGCGTATGACGGATTAAGAAAGAAAACAGGTCGTTATTGAAGGATGAAGGAAAGAAAAAAGAAAAACAGGGGAAGGAGAGAAGAAAAGGTAGGAAAACGAATTAAAAAAGAAAATTAACAAACAAAGCAAGAAAGGACGAGAAAGACAGAAACAAAATATACTATAAAAAAAAGAAATATACTATACAATATATAATATAAAAGAAAAATAAAGAGTAAAAAAGTAAAAATAAAAAAGGAACGAGAAGAAAGGAAATAAAAATGAGGAAAAGAGAAAACTTAAAAGAATAATTAAACCAATAAGAACATGAGAAATATGAAAAAGTGTGAAAAGCATTAAATAAGAAGGAATGATGACAAGAAGAATGAAAAGACGAAGGGTCATTGCAGCAACAAAATGGCAAAGAGAAAGAGGAAGATGAAAGAGGAACGTGAAAATAAAACAACAAAAATACGGAAGAAATACAAATATAGCCTTTTCTAAAATTGTGTATAAAAAAGTGCTTTCATACAGTATGTCCTTAAAACAACCCCTCACTTCCTCATTCCTTATGTTGTAATATTTCCTACAGCCCGAGTCCAGACCGTTATTCTTCCAATAACAGAAATTTCTGACACCCAGCGTGCGCAGTTAATTCTATATAATTCTAATACTTCTTTGTGCTTTTTCACTTCCATTCACAAATTGTTTATAATTCATGTCCAGTTTCCAAATTTCTAACGCTCATCAGTTTCTTTCAATTGAATCGATACAGTTTTAAATCCTTTAGTCTTACTGATGCTGTTAATTATTCGTGATGCTCCACATTCTTTAATACGATTAAATCACTCCTGCAGCTTGTATGAAGAGTGACGTTTTAGACATGAAAGATCATGAAAGGTATGTAATGTAAAATCTCTATAAATCTGTGTTTTCCAGTCGGACACGTCAGGAGATTATCGCAAGACACTGTTGGGGCTCTGCGGAGCGGACGCTTAGGCCTGAGCTAAACGTCACACAGGAGCTGAGATGAAGCGATAAAAATGACAACACGCCGCTGCTTCCTCACTTCATCACTGTGCATTTTTGCTTAAACATATAAAAAAATTACATTAATAATTACAGATACTATATGAAGTATGACATGTTGATGTAACTGAATGATTTAATCATTTACATTTTTTTTTTTACAGTAAAAACTGTGTATGTGTGTGTTTGAGTCCTGTTTGTGTTACACTGGGAATATTTAGAAAAAATTACACTGAAACGAATTATTTGCTCTAAAATTTGATCAGATAAGCTCTACAGTCTACTCTGTTGACTGTAGTTACATCATCACAACATTAATGGATTTTTTACTCTTGAACAGAAAAAAAGGTCAAGCTGTCAGAAGCTTTAAGATAAACATCATTTTAACTTCAAGACAAATAAACACTTTGTAAAGAGTAATATAAATTACATTTTTTACATTAGCAAATAAAATTAGTTTAGCGTGTAACTAGTCCAGTACTGCTTATTTGGGAATGGGGTGCTATTACTTTCCATAGAATTAATATTGAGAACAACTGTGACAGATTCTAGTGACAGAGCAAGAATTTTGCAGAAATATAAAATTTTTCACATTTGAAGAGGCTTGCAAGCTGTGTCATAAGACACACAAGAGGGTACAAGTTACCCAAATTTGCCCCATTGCACCCATATGATGGTGAAGGTACACCCCACTGATACAGGAAGTGCGACATTTTGGGTTCCGAAACAGATCGTGATCGCTAGTTCTGATTCTATTATGTGTTAATTATGATGCGTGTAGTATATTCTATTTGTAAGATTTATAGGTTCGACTAATTTCATAACATGTGACTTTTATAAAATATGTCCTAATTTTCTTTCACTCCCTTCTCTACTTTACTGTATGTGTATTACAGTATGTTACTGATTCCTTTCAATGAGAACTACTTCTACTTCTATAGTGCAGGCAGATGGTCTTACTTATTTGTACTCATCGTGAAGATCCTATCAGCCTTAATCCCACCTCACCCGTGATGAGTAATGATTTATTTGCTGTAATTACAGCACTGTGCACGCTGTATAAAAAGGAGAAGTTAGTCCATCGGTGGATCTTTTTCCTGCTTTGTGCTCAGCGATTTGGTCTTAATTTGAACCTTGAGCTTACTCGTCGTCTGGATTAAATTCCTCTTTCTTCAGCCCTACGTCGCAACTTAACTTTCATAAGAACAATTCAGGCCTAAGGGCATAACCTACAGTACAAAAAAAAAAAGGAACAAAGTCAATGTGCTTATTTACCACCGCTGCTGAACTCATCAACCAAACCAAATACAAGTGCAGAAAGTCTTTTAATTCAGTTTCAGCATTCAGAGATTTTAAACTTCATCATTTCACACACTGCTAAAAACATCAGGCCTGAAGTGCAATCCTGTTTAAAAAGGCAGCAGTGAAAAGACGCCAATGTTAATTCAAGTCAAGTATATACACCATGCTAAATGCACACGCTCACATTCAAAGGGTAAATTGAGGGTTGGTAAAAGTATTTGCCCCTTATAAAGGATTTGTTCAAGGGCACACCGTTTCCATTGTCTCTAAGAGAAAAGTGACAGATATAAAGGAACACGATACCCAATTCACAGCAGTTACAGTACACAATAATCATAGTGCTTTGTGCTAAAGGCTCTGTGGAAACAGAACAAAACTCATTCATGCAAAAAGCAAAGAGATTTTTTTTTCCCTAAAAAAAAAAAAAACATACCTTGTTCAAGTTTTTTTTTATATTCACAGCAAAGGACCATGTGGTGTGTTCGAAGGCAAATACAGGACAATGAGGTACTCTAATAAAATAAAAATGTCAATAATGCTCACGTTGATCTACACAAATGTTAAGTCTCAGTATAAATTCTAATTGGTCAGAAGGTGTAGATTAATCTTCTACAGATCAGTTTGAATACGTTATCGTTTCTATAATAACAGCTCGATCACAGGGATTTGTACAGCAGGCACTCGGCGTAATTTTTGAATTGTATGGAAGGAGTCTCCAGTGTCGGCGCTTTGTAACAGACGAGTTGATATCTAATAAATCATACAACGATGCCTTTTTGTTCTGATTGGTAAAAAACGTTCTTGGTCCTTGGTCCAATAATAATAATAATAATAATATTTTCTAAAAAAAGGTGTGAACTTTACCAAATGTTTATCACTGATCATACATTTAATAGTGCTATTTCTGGACCAAATGTCAGATTAAACGTAAATCCGGGTTTATGTTTAGCTTTAGGTTGCGTTGATTGTTTTTTAAATAAAAAGGATAAACTATTTCACATTCGGGTCGGTTTACATGTTTGCTCGAACCAATTTCCAATACAGAAATACTGGCTTGTTTACTGCACTTAAGGCTCTGATTCTGATTGTGAAGCTTCAACAATACTGGCCTCTTTAAACAGTTTAGAAACACTTTCACAAAACCAAGTACGATTTACAAAATGATCAACCAAATTATTATTAACCAAATTTATCTGTAGATCTGCACTTGAGTTATAAGGTTAATCTAACAAATACACAGCTACCAGTTTAGCAAGTGAATCAGATCTCCTATAAACTTTAGGCCACGCCCCTTACCCGAGTATTATTTAGGGCCTCATGCTGAACTGGAGGCTGAAACCCTTTCTTATTGTTATAGACACAAGTCTTTTAGCTCCAGTGCAAGAATAAGAGGCAGAAAACGAATGGTTATGACTATAACCTCTGTTCCCTGAGGGAGAGGAACGAGGTACAACACATAACGTATGGGATATCATGCCCTCTCGTGTCCTGGCTGAAGCCAGCTCTATTCACACCATAAAGGCAGTCAAACCTGTGGTGTAGCCCTGCCTATACCTATAAGCCATCGCCACCACGGTTGAGTCTCAGTTCGACAGCGACTCTTCGCTGAGCGAATCTGTAAGGTGGGGTAGCAATGTGTTGTACCTCGTTCCTCTCCCTCAGGGAACAGAGGTTATAGTCATAACCATTCGTTCCCTTTCAGTCGATTCACTTGGTACAACACATAACGTATGGGACATATATTCACGCCCCGTCGAGGCATCTACCAAAGTTAGAAACAAGAATACTGATAGCTTCTCTACTACATAATGGACCCCGCAGAGAGGACACAATGGGTCACTGAGGGAGTCGTTATGTCAAGACGGTAGAACCTAGGGCTGGGCGATTTGGCCTAAAATCAAAATCTCGATTAATTGAACATTTTACCTCGATTACGATTAATGAACGATTTTTTTTTTTTTGCCCTCATAGTTCACTGACAAGTTTTGTACAGTAAATATGCTCACATATTACAAGTGAGAGATT
>JAQQZS010000009.1:26197731-26212613 GCA_030068045.1 Platyallabes tihoni | reverse complement strand
TCTTCTAAAAGAGTGCGTACGCACGGTCAAGAGCATCCTTACGGTGCGCACTTATTTACGCCACGTTTATTTTTTATAAATCCCGATAAGTGCGTGGAAAAATGCGTACGCATATCTCTATCCCCATTTTGGGCGTACGCAACGTTTATACATCAGGCCCCTGGAGGTGCGAGGCAACATACTAATTAGTGCTGTTTATAGTTTATTTACTGTTGATATAGTTTAGTGCAGTCAATGAAACATGATAAGTTCTGTTACGTTCTAGGACATATAAAGGATCATTCCCTCACCAGCCTCACTTCCTGTTTCTTAATCGTAATAAAACAACACAAACCAAAAGGAATTTTGCTTGTCATTTCACTGACACTGGAGACTCATTCCAGAAATGTTTCATAAACATCATCTTTGTATTTATTTTTTTTATCAGGTTCCTCAGAATCACCAAAGTTCCTGGTACGAATTACAACTCAAATGACTGGTAGAGTTGATGTCATAGATAAATCAATCCGATTTGAGAATTCAACAGCACTGTGCTTGGTGCACAACAACTCTGAAGCAAAGAGGAGTGTAGAGTGAAGCTTTGCTCATTCAATAGCCGTCTTTATAAATCCTTATCTAAGCCTTTCTAAAGCAGCTTTGTGAGAAAGCTTTAGGAATAATTGGCTCGGAAAGTGTTTTTTCATGTGTTTTGGGAGTTTCCATGGATATTATTCGTGCTTCCCTGATGACCGAATCACTGACCGGAGACCTCCACACCCAAATGTGCACGCAGTTATTAGGTTCATTCATGAGTTATGTGTTGAAGCTTTGAATTTGAGTTGTGAACCACACTTCGAGCCACATGAGGGCATGCTCTGAAAGGTTTTTTTTGTGCATGTAGGCAATGTTGTGCATACATGTACAGTAAGTGTCTATATACAGTACATAAATGCATCAGTGAGTTGGATAATGTAGTGTGGTTGTATTTTAAATAGATGTTCAGTTTCATACTGTGTGTACTGTACGTGTGGAAATGGCCGACTATGACACATCGGGATTTAAAAGTTACTTTCGGAAGTTATTTGTTAAAGTTATCTGACTGATCAGAGAGTCAGTGTTATAAGAGCTAGAATTTGCTCTTGAGCTAGAATTAAAAAGGTACTATTGTGTCATAAATCATTACAGCCAATCATGTTTCAGTATGCAAATGCAGCCCATGCAACAGTGGTGTACTGGAGAAAAAGGCACAAATTTGTACATTTGTATCATCTAGATTTGTTAATGAGGCTGAAAAAATTGTTTTTAAATCCTGCCTTTGAATGACTTTAGTTGTAACGCTCTGATTAAATAATTAATTGAGTTTACACAGCTATGGGGTTTTTTATGCAACATCAATGCTAAAGATAAAGGAACCATAATAGTGTAAACTCGTTTAAGTAATTAGATATAATTGAACGTTACATAGTATTTTTATGCATTCACTAATATTACTGTATATTCTGTACAAGGGAGAACAGAACTTCGTTTGGTTTAGTTTTGCAACATTAAATTTTAACTCTTATTTTAACTTTTAAACAACTGAAAGGATGATCATTAAGATATAGTGATGGTGAAAGAAACTCACCATCACACCTCTCTGTCGTTGATTATTTTCCACTAAATGCACAAGACTGCTCTGTGTACATCTACTGTATGCTCTCCCTTCTCTCTGTCATTTCACACAACCTACCTCTGTACACACATTCAAAACAAATGCCGCAGTTACTGTAGGTTGGTGTGAATTATTTCATGACCAATTTGCTATTTTTACCGCGAACATGAGAGGGGTGGTGCTGAATTCCTCAGCGCTTGAGTGCCAGTCTGTTGGTGTGTATCTGTGCAGAAAGAAAAGGAAACATTAGCTCTAATAAATAATTCAGCTGCAGTGTGTGTGGAGGCGCTCAGCGGCCTCCTCGCAGTCGGCATGGCAACGTGGAACGGCCTCCTTTCCTGACACTGTGTGTCTGTTCTGGCATGTGGCTCTAGAATGTTGTCGATTAGTCCAGTGTGTTGTCATGCAGCGAGTGCTTCTAGAATGCATCGCTTCTCAGTGTTGTTGAGATTGCCGTTCCATAGATCGAAAATGGTTTCGTGTAGTTATTCTGTGTTACTGTGTTGGTTCAGGAATGTTTTCAAGCAGTCATATAATGTTGTTGAAAAGTTCCACAACCTTGTCATACTTTTTGTATATGTCATGTAGCATGTACCAGGAATGTAGCATAGGTTTAGAATGTCATTGTAAAGTACTTTACTACTGTTTCATAGTTCTAGAATGGTGGTAAGCCGTCTTAGAATGTTATTGGGTAGCTCTAGAATGTTCTGTCATTCCAAAATGGTGTTGCATAGTTCTAGAATGTTCTACAATGTTGTCATCTTGTTTCTCAATGTTGTTGCTTACGTTTATAATACTGTCATATAGTTCTTCAGTGTTGCTGGGTAGTTTTAGAACATCTTAGATGTTCAGTTTTGAGCATGTTGTCGAGCAGTCATAGAATGTTGTTGTGCAGTTCTAGAATGTCATGTACTTTTAGATGCAATTCTGCAATGTTTTTAAAATGTTGCTGCAAACTTTTAAAATGTTGTCACACTTAAAATGCTATCAAATGATTGCCAAGTGTGGCTGAGAATGTTTGTCAAAGTTCTAGCATGTTAGGAACAGTAGTGCAGGAATTTTAGAGAATGATGTCACAAAGTTCCACAATGTCTAAATATAGTTTCTCAGTGTTGCTGAATAGTTCTAGAATGCTGTTACTTAGTTCTAGAATGTTCTTGCAACGTTTTTAATTCTTGTCACACACTTCCAGAATGTTCCTGAGATGTTCAAGGAATGCTGCATAGGTTTGGAATGTCATTGTAATGTAACTGAATACTGTTTCATAGCTCTAGAATGGTTCCAAGCTGTCATAGAATGTTATCATTTATTTCTAGAATGATGTTTAGCTCTAGAATGGTGTTGAATAGTTCTAGAATGCTCTACAATGTTGTCGTATAGTTTCTCTGTGCTGCTGAATACAGTCGACCCCCACAAAGTCGCGAGTTGGCGGTCAGAGTTGGCGGCCTCAGTTGTTTGAGCATTTTTATCAGAACCTAACTAATAATTGTTAGCAGAAACCCTTGCAATTTTGCGGAAACTGAAAATATCCACCGCAATTTTTTATGGCTTTTGTCGTGGCAATATATAATTTTTCATTTGTTTTAATGCTAAACTGTTAAGAACAACATAAT
Organism: Platyallabes tihoni; assembly: GCA_030068045.1. Taxonomy (NCBI): domain Eukaryota; kingdom Metazoa; phylum Chordata; class Actinopteri; order Siluriformes; family Clariidae; genus Platyallabes; species Platyallabes tihoni. The sequence goes on along the minus strand of JAQQZS010000009.1, from coordinate 26,209,370 downwards.
TAACTAATTTTGTAACCTAAATATTTTTAAAAATCAGCTAAATTTCCATATAAAATATAATACTGTATACATTTTTCAATACTGTAAAGAGAACACAAAGCAACCGTAGAGGAAAACGAGGCATGGGATAGTGAATTTTTACTGTGTTCATCCTACAGTTCTTAGAAAAAAGAAAACGATAGCACATACCATAGCAAACGTGCTTGAATGAATTACAGTACATGTACAGTAGGGGTAACGTCAGTATTTTACATTCTAGCACTGCGGGAGACACGGCAGTACAGTACTGTACAGTACAGTATACGGTTTACCTTTACATTCTTTTTGTATTTAAGGGTTATGTATTAAGCTGAGTTTGAAATGGAATTAAAGTGTTTTGGGAGCATATTTAGGGTTAGAGTTAGGCATTTATAGGCATTGACTACACCCAAAATTCTTTGCTTTTCACAATTTGCAGTGCTCTAGGGACCTAACCCTAGCAAATCTTGGGGGTCGACTGCCCGTTGCATAGTTTTGGAAAGTTCAGGAATGCTGATGCATCGCCTGTTTCATAGTTCTTGTATTGTCATAAAGTTCTAGAATGTTGTTGCTTGCATTTAGAATATTGTGATATAGTTCTTCATTGTTACGGGATAGTCTCTGAATGTTTTCTAGGTTCTAAGATGTTGTCGTTCTGGAATAGTTGTTATACAGTTCTATAGAGCTGTTAAGCAGTCCAGGAACGTTGTCACACAGGTCTAGAGCATCGCAGAGTACTTTAGGGGTGTTGTTGGATAGATTTAAGTTACTGAATGCAGTTTCATATTTCTAGAATGTCATCATATAGTTCGAGAACTTTGTTGCAATGCTGTTACGTCTAAATTATTGTCTAAAATACACATTCTTGTAACTATCGAAAAGTAAAAAAAAAAAAAAACATTATATAATTTTTTCTTTCTTGCTGATCTAGAATTGTGTCCTGTAGTTGTAGGAAGCACAAGAATGTCAGGCCCTTACAGCATGTTGCTGTGTAGCTCTAGAATGTTGTTGAGCGACTGATACTGATGTTTTTGTCATATCACTCACCCTTATTGAAACCTTTTAACCCATTTTAATCACATTGAACTTCCACGCGTAACAGATTTAAGTTTTTTTTTTTCAGCTAGGACAATAGTCCCATCTAGCCATCTTTATTTTTTTAAAGGAATCTTGGTTAAAGTCTAAACAAACAAAAGGTCACAGCAAACCAGGCTTTTTTCCTCCAGTGCTAATTCAAAGCATGTCTGTATTCTGGCATCAAAATCTGAGCAAAAGCTTCTGGCACAAGCACCGTAAGAAGAATCTCATCCTCAATCTTATATTAATCTTATAAATAATAAATGCTGTGATAAACCGAGCTCGAGGCTCAACCCCAGCCTCCCTGCCTCGTCTGGAATGTCCTCTAGATAACACAATTTGGGTCCACAGGGTTTTTATTTCTAGGTCACACTTCTCTCGGGTTACTCCTCAGACTTCTTTCTTTCTCTCTCTCTCTCTCTCCGCCGCTAATCTAAACCAGACGGAGTCCGTTTCTTCACACTGCATTTAAACACAAAGCTCTTAGCAGTGAAATATGAGCTCATCATACAAAAAGAAGAAACTCTAAAACACATCTGAGATTCATAAATACAGATCTGTATTTAAAAATGACTCAGGAAATAAGATGGGAATTGAACTAAGGCACAAATTCCAGCTGTTAGAAAAAAAACATGTCCAGAAGCCAAATGCAGGGTAAGAAACCGCTGTGTCGTAAAGATACACAGATACAGGAAACAGGTAACGAGGCTTCGTGCTGACGAGTCCTGATGACGATCCTCTGATGAGTTAAAACCGTTCAAAGTGTAAATGCTTTAGTTTTTTTAGTTTCTGCTTAATGGAAACCAAATGCGCTCATAAAAGTTACTGAATTAAAAAAACAAATGCCGCCAAAGACTGTACACATGTGCACATCAAAAATAGTCTGAATATCCGCTAAATAAAATCTTCATTAAAATCTTTAAATCTTAAGGAAATCCGATTAGGGTTATATAAATTAAATTGTATTAATATTTATTATTTTTTACGTATTTTTATGTGGTCAGGATTACTTCTATTGGTTTGCTGTTATTAGTCTTTAATCACTTAGAATTTATATTTAATAAACACAAAATACATTTATTTTAAAAATTGTATAACAATACTCCCCCAAAAAAGGAAAAAAGAGAAAAAGTTTTTTAAACTATTAATATAATAATAATAATAATAATAATTATTATTATTATTATTATTAAGTAACCTAAGCAACCTAAACCGCAAAAAATGCTTAAAAGTATATATTTTAATATTTTTATCTTGTATCTCATTTTTAAAAGTAATATTTAAAGTCATAATATATTTATTATATATATATATATATTTATATTATTATTAAAAATATTTTAGTAAACTTTATTCAGTGAATATTCAGAATTGCAAGATTGCATATTATCATTGTGCACTATTATGATTGACATTAATATTCATTTTGTATTGCTTAATGTTATTACTCAGTAAATTATTCCGATTTCAAATTTACTGAACACTAAATACCCATTGAAAAAAAGAAACGTCAGGCAAAAAAAAAAAAAATCATCGTTCTTGCTATAAAACTGAAAATAAGAGCGAGACGTGCTGCATTTTTGTGGCCTTTGTGTTGATTCGTGTCTAAACATCACATCCTGCACATGTGCTCCTTCTCTTTGCTGTTTAAAAGACGTGATGAGTGTCGAGAGTGTGCGATATTAAAATGTCCTGACTGTGCACATTCTTTAAGGATCGCGGAGCTGAAGTGTTTCTGTCCGTTTGTTTTTAAGCCTGGTCGTACATGTGCAGCGCTTCCTCCAGTTTGGCAGTGATCCTCTGGTAGAAGGAGATCTGCTGCAGGAGGTAGTGCTGCATCTGCGCCTTGAAGTCGCGTACTCGGGTGCGGTGGAAGTGCTGGATCTCAGCCAGCGTGGCACAGGAGATGATGTTGCAGCGCTCGTGGATGTCGTGTGCCGCCGGGACGTCTTTGTCCTTCTGGCTCTCCTTCGCTTTGGTAAGAGCTCCTGGGAAGAGAGGGTGTAAACAAGAGGTCAGAGGTCAAAGGACACCTGAGGACACCTGAGAACTCGAATATTTCCAACCTGGAATCTCCCACTTTAGACCGTTCTCGCAAACTCAGCCGTCTGATGCCAGAATTAAAACAAACTCTTACTGTAAGTGCCCCCCCCCCCAAAAAAAAACGGTATGAAATTGTTCAGTTAGTGCGACATTCATTTTCCCAGTGGAGGCAATAATTAATTTTTAATAACGCTGAAAATTATGTGAGCAGTCCGATAAACAAACCTCACAGAACGTGAACAACATTTAAATTATCAAAGCACAAGCCGGTGTTTACTGATTTTGAAATCTAAACAGAAAACTCAAATAACTGAGAAGTCAAAGCTTTGATGTGTTCCTGGATCTTTCCCACTGGTTAACAGTTCCCACGCACAATATATAACTCACAACTTGGATTTCCAAATGCTGACTAGGACAAATCAGAGAAAACACCTCTAAATCTGGAATTCCTCCTCGGAAACTCGGTCAGCAAGTGATGTCAAATAAACAGCAAACTCTCCCTTCTTGTTATTTTTAATGAGTTATACTGTTTAAACGGTACATTTGCGTATTTGTCACAACTAAATTACTCAGATCATCATTTTCAAATGATGATTTCATTTATTAAGGGAAAAAAGTTGTCCAAACCTGCCAGGTCCTGTGTGAAAAAGTATCTGCCCCCTAAACCTAATAACTGGTTGTTATCTTTGACTAGTCCACTCCAATTCTTAATTTTGTCTTTTTTTCTTTTGAGCCATTCAGAGGTGGACTTGCTGGTATGTGGGATCAGTGTCCTGCTGCAGAGTGCGCTGAAGTTTCAGGTCACGAACCGGACAAAAATCCTTCGGGATTTTCTGGTGGAGCGCAGAATTCATGGTTCTATAATTTATCGCAAGTCATCCAGGTCCTGACCATGACAATACCACCACCATGTTTGACTGTTGGTATGATGTTTTTAATGAAACGCTTGTTACTTTTACACCAGATGTAACGGGACACACACCTTCCAAAAAGTTCAACTTTTGTCTCTTTAGTCACAGAATATTTGCCCAAAAGTCTTGGGGATATTCAAGATGGTTTTTGGCAAATGTGAGACGACCCTTTGTGCTCTTTTTGGTCAGCAGTGGCTTTTGCATTGGAACTCTCCCATGGATGCCATTTTTGCCCCCAGAGTCTTTCTGAATGTTGAATCATGAACACTGACCTTAACTGGGGCGGGTCAGTGAGTTGTTTCTCATCTGTTCTTGAATGTCTTTAGCTCGTGTTGCTTCTTAAGATCTTTTAGTGTACTTCACTTTGTCAGACAGGTTCTATTGAAGTGATTTCTTTATTCCACAGGTCTCTGAATAATCAGGCCTGGGTGAGACAAGGTAAATTTAACTGAGCTTTCCAAAATTTACAGTTCATTCATAAGGGGTGGGCAATTACTTTTTCACACAGGGGCCGGCATGTTTGGTCAACTTTTTTTCCCTAAATAAATGAAATCATTATTTGAAACTGCATTTTGAATTTACTCAGGTTTTCTATTTGTAATATTAAAATTCGTCTGATGATCTCAATCATTTAAGTGTGACAAATGCAAAAAAAGGGGGGGCAAATACTTTTTCACTACACTGTATTAGCTTTAGATTATTGAACCAGACAGTCATGGAGACTACACGGTTCACTGCTTTCAGCTAGCTAGCTCATTGCTAACAAGACGAACATGTTTGTTTTCCCCACTTTGTTTCTCGAACGCTCAAAATAAAAAAAAAAACATAAAAAAATTCTAATATACGACTTTCCACTTCCAAGGTAAGCTGAACAAAGCGTTATTTAGGACTCATTAACTTTAAAACATATTCCTCAGCTTTGAGTTAGCGAACACTCACTTTCTACGTACATTTACATGAAAACGATCCGACTGATTGCTACATGCTAGTTTCTATGAGCAAAGTTCCAATTTATGACCTCATTGTGGTTTTAGCTCATCCTCTTATATATTTATAAGATACCTTGTGTGATAAATATATATGATAAATGTGTAGCGTGACGTTATGAAGAAAAATGAAGCTTGGAAGGAAGTAGCGAAGCTTGTTGCTGCCTCTGGTGAGTGTAGATAACTAGAGTCAGCTTGTCTTACTAATCACGTCTGAAAATAAACTCGAGCTTTACTAGATTTTGAGCAAAAATGTAATGTGTAAAGTGTACGGCGTATTGAACAGCCTGAATGTACTGACTTTTACAGTTTCGCATCGGAACACTGGACAAAGACACAAATGACAGGCAACAAGGCTGGCTCGTTACTCGCTAGTTTGATCGTAGGATAGAAGAAGTTGATAAATGAATGCCATAATGCGATGTGTTTCAGACTGGATAACCGGGCAAACGGGAAAATCATTACATTGGACAGACATGGAGTCGCACTTAGTTACCATAATTATAGATGAAACTTATTGCATGATGGTGTAGTTGATAAGGTTAATAAGATTTATAAAATAATAAAAAAAAAAAAGATTATATCGTCAATCAGAAAGACAATGACCAAGATCTTATTCTTGCCAAATAAGCTAAGGTAATAAAGGCCCATTTTGGCAGCTAAGATGAATTTATGAATAGAAGAGTCTTAATTAGACTTAACTAATATGATTAATAGTTAATTTAAATTAGAAGAAGTTTCATTAGTAATTGATTACAAACTGAGAGTTTTGGCATTGAACTGATACTGATCAGGGATCTGATACTGGGACGAACAGATTCACTGGAGGAAAAGCAAAGAAGAGAACCTTTTTTCATACAAGAAAAAAGCACGTGTGATCTTTTTTTATTTTCATCTAAATTTTCTACTACGTTTACAATTTATATTTGATTTTTGAAAAACACAATGGGGGCATAAATTAATGAATAAATCTCTTTTGTTTTGTTGTGCTCATACGTACTTGTATAGCTTTTGACTTTGATGTGAGGCAAGATAAAATTGATGGAAAATAATATATGCATGTGTTAACATCTCTATCGGCAGCATAAATGTGTTTATGCTGACATTGTTATTATATTATAAGGCCGTTTGTGGGTAGTTGTGTATATCTTGCGAAATAAACACCAGGGTTGTGACCTGCTGGACTTTAATACAGCGGACGTAATTGTTTTATATTAAAAATGAGTTGGACGCTGGAGAAAGAAATGGACACAAATTGGACATGAATAAAAGTCTCAGACAAACCAGGCTTTTCCACGGCACAAAGAGTAGGAATGTTTGGCAACAAAAACCTGGACCTGTGCTTTTTTCCGTTTGCCACAGGGCCAGTACCGAAGGTTCCACTTGGGTGGCTTTTTGGCCTGCTCAAAATAGGCACTCGGGGCGGAGCTAGCAGTTCTATTTATTACTGATTGGTTACGATTCCAACAAAAAACTATTGAGATATTAAACACTGACTAACATGAAAAAAGTATGAATAAACAATAAAAATGTAAAATGAATAAACAATAAAAAATATTAAAAAGAAGACTAATCTAATAGTATAAAAGCATTACTGGTAATCATCAGACTAATCAACACAAATATGGTTTAATCTAACAAATCACTCATTATTGAGCAGCTTGTTGAATAGCATTCGATCCAGCACATCTGTATTGTATCACATTTTGTTCTGTCGTGAGACTCAAACACAATGAAGCCACAGATTACTGCATCATTGTCATGAAATTGTAACACATGCAATATGTGGGAAAAATTATCATGTGTAAAAGATAAAAATATTTAATCTGTCAAATTAATAAAATAATGGCAAGAAAATGTGTCAATGGTTTAAAAAATAAACTGACCTAACACTTAATTGTGACAGTTATTAAGCTAAATTCACCTTGTCATGTTTAGACGCTCAAATCTGCTTACAAACAAATCTCGTCTAAAAACCTGTTTGTTTAGACAGGCTTTTATGTAATGCAGTTTTCTGTCTGTTTTGTTTTTAAATCATTGTTCTTATACTTTGACTATAAGGTGTCCTTGAGTGCCATGAAAGGCGCCATTAGATAAAATGTATTATTATTATTATTATTAAATAACATAAGGATAAAACATTTCCTGCTTTTTGTCCTTTTTCGATGTTCATATTGACGGTGCTTAAGCAAGCCAATTAAATTTGTCCCCTAATGTGACCTCATATAAGAAGAGCCCCTCCCCCAGCTTGTCACGCAACTCTGTTTCTCTTGGGGTGTGGCTCAACAGTAGCTCATTTACATAAACACTGAAACAATGCATTTGGAGGAGGAGTGAAACTTCTTTAAAGCTTACTTTAAATTTATTTATAGGTAAAGAAATTCAGTCCATGAGATTAAATTTTAATTAAATTGAATTTTTGTAATTTTATTCAACGTGTCATAGTTATGTATTGATTATTGTAATACATAAACTCCGCCCCTTTAAATCATTTGTTTTGTGAACAATTTAGAGCAGGCCACCTGTAGGATTATAGAGGAATGGCAACATTTTACCCACCTCAAATACTAACATACTGTATATAATACTGTATTTAAAATGAATTAAAGACAAATGGAGTCTGTGTGCTGATACATGAATTGATGAAAGAATCACAATACATAAATGAATCTCTCACACCGCCATGTCTACATTCTAGCATATTTTATTCTGTAGAATTGATGTTTAACCCAAAGAGGTTTATGGTTTTCTCTTTAGTGTTTCATTCTTTTTTTCATTGTTTATGTTTGTTGGAGCTGATTCGGTTTGCTCAACCTGCTGACTTTCACTTTCAGTGAATAAATGAGTTCATCTATCTCTTATGGCTCGTTTAAAACCTCCTAAATACATCGACAGCAAAGGAAAAGGAAAAGCAGAAAAGAAGCTGGTGCACAGATGTAGAAACGCAAGTTGCAATAGCATCCAAATACTGCAGGCTCTAAAAACCCTCTAACGGATTTAACAAATTAAATCAAACGTATCTGACTATGATGATACATCACACGTGTTATACGTCGTGTTTAAGTAAGCACAAAGGAAACCTGGTTGCGTTTGAGTTTGTCAAGATGAAGTGATGGAGAACAGACGGCATGATCATGACTCGCATGATGAGTCAATTTAACCATTTCCCCCTAAAGTTTAAATCTGACTTTTCAGAAACCTGAACTGCACTGCTCGACATTTATTGAAACATGGCCAGATAAGAAAATCTGATTTATGGCTTATGGAGTTTTTTGGAATTCAGGCTAAAAACTCTGGCCTCCAAGGCATCTGAATGTTACAGTAGTACACACTCATCAAGAAATTTTTTTCTTTCCTTTATTTAAATTGAAGTTTACAGGTTAAACCAAAGATGGTGATTTCAAGGCCAAACAAAAAAAATGTTAAACTATGTTTCAAATTGAAATCCACCGAATCAAACACCCAAACTAACATAAGGTTGTGGTATTGTAAGCATTTTTATACCAAACTTTCTGTCAGCGTCTGTGTGACCCAGCAGTGAACCCGATGCTCTCAGTCACTGACAGAGGGCCACTCCCATTTGTTAATTCATTAATTCAGCTTTAAAATAAACTGAGAATTTGCTTAACGAAGCCAACCCATCTTTCAGTAGATATTAAATACAGACTGACCAACAGATTTTGCACCATTCAGGTATTGTGTCTGCAGACTGTAGGCATTTTTAACCATGTGACCCATTATATTCACCACTAACGGTCAAATTAAATGAAAACAGAATTGCAAATTAATGTGTTGAAATTCTGTTAAAATAATGCAACCATGCACATTCAAAAAATTTCCCAAACCTTTCTGAACATGGATGATGTCTGGGAAGTTTGCTAGATGTCCCTGGTAAATCGCTAAAAGATCCGACACTGGATCCAGATCCTGACGAGGTTGTTCCGCAAAGTAGTCCCCGATGGTCTCGTAGGCGGTCCCAGTGAACGCCATCGCTTGGTTCAGCTTGCCCGAATACACCTGCTGGTCCAGTTCGAAGGCCTGCCCGAGCAACCGAAAGGCCTGTCCAACTTTCTGATACTCCTTTTTAAACCCAGTCATCTGCTTCCTGCCGAACTCGCCGATGGTCAGGTTGACTTGCACCATGTTCTCGTCCATCTTTTTGGTGAACGTTTTGAAGCCTTCCACTTTACTCTCCACCTCTTGGAGGTCAAGCGGGGTGGCCGGAGGGATGATAGTGAGGAAGAAGTTGGCGCCCACCAGGTGATCTTTCTCGGCCTTGCGCTTGCCCTGCTTCCAGGCTTTCTCGTCGCTGCTGCTGCAGGTCAGAAAGTGCTGGAAGACTTCGCACCTGGATAAAACTGGGTGGCTCGTCATGTGATTCATCCACCAGATCAGGCCCTTCCTACGTTTGCAAACAAATTCCTCCTCGAAGCGACCTGTGGCCTGCTTTTCGGGAAGGTGGGGAACTGAGATGACTGGGAAGCGCTCCACGAGTCGCGCGTACAGCCAGTCAAAATGTTTGTAGCGGCGGTTGACGGGGTTTTGCGTGTGGCTGGGCGTGAGGCCGTACGACATGTAACTCTTCATACCTTTGAATTTGGTCTGTTTGGTCGGATCGTCAATAGTGCACGTGAAAGGGTTCGGGCTCTCTTGCCACTCGGGACCGAACTGACCCATGACCACGTAGATTTGATCGCAATCCCTGACCAATCCGGATGCCTCACCTAAAACAAACGCCTCGCCCCCTGATTTGACAAAGGTGGAGAACCTGTTGAGGTTTTTCCCGACGGTCGCTGAACTTCGAGCTTGCTGGCCACCGCTGCCGCGCGATGACACCGAGTTGGCACGAATGGGCTGGTGTTTGTGCTGATGGACGGTCGGATCGTGAGCCGTCGCGCTCGTCGTCGTCGGGTTGTCGTCCCAGTCGTCGTCCCAGTCGTCATCGCTGCCTTGGCTCGTCGGGTAACCGTGTCTCTGAGGGGTGGACTCAGTCGAGGTGTCCACTCTCACTTGGTATGCATACACACTTCCGGTCTTAGGGCTGTAGACGTTTCCAGCAGTCCCGTTGCCTTGTACTGAAAATCCTTCTTCAGTCCTTAAGATCTCCACGTACGACGCGGGGAAGAGACCCGACTCTCCTCGGCTGTTTGTGCCCTCCAACCATCCGTCCACTACATCCTCACTGTATAAAGTTAAAATCTCGTTTTCCACTACAGAAATCTCTCCGGCATTTTCAGAAATGAAGTCGTATAAAGCTCGCGCTCTGAGCGCCATAGTGGGGTTTTTTTTTTTTTTTCTTTTTTTCCTGGGGTTTCTGGTTAAAGCGCAGCTGCCAAAGTTCCGTCGCTTTTTTCAAAACTTCTGCAAGTCCGTAAATTCCACCGAAACGCCTCGGAATTAGAGCCACTGCACTATTTTAACATGATAAAGCTTTTAAAGTTAGTTTGTGGACCGGATTAAAGTCGGGGTTTTGTTATTCCCCTGCCTCCTCCTCCTCCTCCTCCTCTTCACTCCTGTTGCGGTCTGTGGCCGCAGTTAGTGATGGACGAGTCACGAGTCATGATTCATCAGCGAACCGACTCTTTTCAACAAATCCCTAAAATTAGTCATCGAAATGGCTTTTGTTTTGTCTTTATGCAGAATTTTAACACATAGCAAAAATATCTTTTTTTTTAAATTGAATTGTTAAATATATTTAGTATATTGTCGTAATTATATTACGTTTGTTAGGTAATATCATTTGTTGTGTAAATAATGTGTTATAAAACATGCTCTTAATCGTTCTATTAATGTTTCCAGTTGAACATTTCTATCCTGTAACATTGTTGTAATAAAAACTTGAATATGTCTTACGTTAATCTAGCAAATTAGATTTGATTCACTTAAACGAGTTTCGAATCAGTAAAACGACTCCCGATGCCCGAAGCTTTCCTCTAATCAAGGATTGAGTTAAACCTAAAATAGTGCTATATTACGTTTTTTTTTTTTCCTTTTAAGGAACTCCGAATTACGATTACAAAATACTTCTGGATCACACTGGATCAGACAGGTGAGGGGAAAAAAAACGCACAATTTGATTCACTTGAAAGAGTCAGTATAAAAGAATCGAATCGGGAAAATGACTCCTGATGCCCAGTGCAGGAGTATAATCGAGGGTGGAGCTGGCATCACAATACTGCAACGTCAACCCCACCAAAACTAAACAAGTTCTTAACGATTTTACATAAATAAGTATGGTAAAACATTAAAACGGAAAACATTTTTTAAATATATATATATATATATATATATATATATATATTTGTAAATTTATGTACAATTACATATATACATACATACATACATACATAACTCTGCATCTTTACTATTAAAAAAAATTATAAGCAAATGGAGTGTGTGGTCAACTCGCTGCCGCTCCTCACCCTGCTCCAATGTTTCAGCAGATATATTTACCCCCCACTGTATGACATAAAAGGTGCTGATGATGCTGTCTTCTGTTACATTTGATGAAACTGCCTACTGTTACACAAAGAGGGCTACCTGGTGCACTGGCCACTAGCAGCAGGCCAAACTGAATTGAAAAAAAAAAATACAGTATATGTGT
>JAQQZS010000009.1:26146701-26168822 GCA_030068045.1 Platyallabes tihoni | reverse complement strand
GGAACCTTGTTAAGATCCAACCATGCAAAATATAATTTTTTGCCATTTTTCAAGTGGTCTTAAACTTTTGATCGGGATTGTATTTATTCTGCCTCATTGTTCCATTTACACTTCCGGAAAAAGTACCTCGTTTCCTTAAACGTCCTTTCAGAAAAACAGACCCGGAAAGGGCTCTTTTGAAAAATTCTTCAGGTCATCATGTTCTGTATTGCATTTTGTTTCCTTTTAGGATTTTTCCACCTTTATTCTTTTGTTCACAAACTTTTTCTTTCTTTTTTTTAGTCATACAGAATCTTTCTTTCTTTCTTAAATTTGACAAGCAGAATCTTTCTTTTTTGAGATTCTTTTGACATGCAAAATTTTTTAATTTTTTCTTTTGTTTCTTGTTTGACATTACTTTTGACCTTGACTCTTTTTTTCCTTTCTTGTTTGACATACAAAATGCTTTTCACTCGTTTTCTTTCCTTTTGATAGAATAATTTTCTTTTTGCATACATATGTATAATATTTTTCTGTCTCTTTTAAATGAACCTTTCTTTCTCACCCTTTTTTTTTGCTGCTTTCTGTTAACAATGTTAACACTCACATTTTTAAAAATGATTATTACTTCCTTCAGTACAGTATCTTTTGTTTCCTGTGATTCTGGCAAAGCACTGATACTGGAAAACATGTTAAAAGTCTTCTTACAGAGCATATAAAAGATGTTAAAGAAGATGAATCACCACCTTTTGACTACTCATAGTCCAGAGTTATTACCCACAAGTCTGTGCATGTTTAAAGAGTGTGTTATAAAGTTATAGCTATAATGTAATTTGAAAGCATCATTTACTTCATACAATCACTAGAGGGCAGTGCCGTCTTGTTGCTGATTTCACTCCACATTCCTCACTTCAAACTGTGTGTGTGTGTCTCAGCTCACTGCTAATAAGCGTTAATAAATCATTTGATTTCAACTGTATTCATTTTCTTTATCCAGTTAGATTTATTTATTTTTTCTTTTTTGCTGTTTAAAACCAGTTTTCTACTCCGACAGTGTGTTACGCGAGTGTTTCACTTCCATTGAAAGACTTCATTTTGTCCGCAAGATCGTAACCATGACAACCATAATGCTGACATTCAATCTCAGAGCACATGGACATCAATCAGTGACTTGTAACACTGAGTTACAGCTTCTACACTATGAGGCATTTCTTGGCGCTGTGTAGACTTATGACGACGCTGTGTAGAAAAAATTTGGGACATCAGCCCTACTTTTATATATGATGCAATGGCGGCTGCAGTCACAATCGACTGGTGATGATTATAAACTCTGCTGCATGATTGCTGGGTAACACCTGAACACACTTTACACTCAGTGTGTGTTCAGCTGGCATTAGATGTTAAACAGGGAGAAATTGGTACTGGTATTGGTGTTTTTGTATTGTGCATTTTTGGATGAACTTCTTTTTGGCGATTTGTCATATTTAAAATATAATCACAGGAAATGGTCTGATGTATACCTGCAATGACTTTCACCAGTCCGACTTAAAACAAGAACTGTTGTGTTTATTAATTGTGAGCTGATCTGTCCTATTTTATTAACATTTCTCTCACCTTCTGCAGTTTACACTTTTACACAACTTCACACCTGTTAAACTATTGGCCATTACCACATCACTCGTTGCACTCGCCATTGAGAGACACAGTAGGATGTTTTTGACTTGGGGAGGGAGGACTGGGCTCCATGGGATTATTAGCACTTATTAGTTACTTGTCTGATTGGTCAACTTGATAAGAGAACTCGCAGGATAATAACAGAGGGAACATCTGTAAACTTTGTGTAGTTATCCAATCAGCCAGTCATGTGGCAGCAGCACAAGGTGTACGGTTTAGATTTTAGCATTTATTGTTTAGCAAATGTTAGATTTCACAGCCGGAGAGCAGATCTACACTAGGGCATGTGCCCCAGTAAAAGGGCTGCATCAACACCCGTGCCATAATGTCAGTTACTGCCCTCTGATGTTCACAATTCTCACTGCAGCTTTGCTAACAGGTGGATAGTTTAGCTGGTCCCCTGCACCAGACCTCAGCTTCGAACCTTATCATAAACCCCAAATCATTAGCTAGCACCCTGACTCAGCGACACATTCCCACACGGCTCTGTGATAAATCTTACCTACAGTCCAGTCTTTCCAATTTTTTTTTTCTGTTTACATTTGTTGACAGTTAAAATCTAATTTTCCCCCAATTTTCTTTCATTTCTGACATTTACGGTGAGTTGTACTTTTGTTTTAATCTTTTATGTAATAACCAAAATCTTTCATTCATTGTTGTTTGTTTTTAAAATATTTCTTTACTTTTTTATTGTTTACAATTACTCATATTTTTTGTTTCCAGAGTCTGTTTTTTTCTTTATATTTGACATTTACATATTTTTTTCTTTTCAAAATTGTTGATTTACTAAATCTTAATGCAAATTTATTAACTATGAAAAATTTTCTTTTTCTTTTCTTCACTTTATGATAGTTTCATAATATTTTGTGTTAAAGTGATGTAGAGCTGTATGATATTATGAAAAACCATTTTGCCACTTTATGTATATTAGTCAGAATATCAATAACTATTGATCAGTTTGAATTAGTTATTTCAAAGTTATATGTTTTTAATACATAGCATTAGGAAACTGTTGAATTAAACCATTTTTTTTTATTGAGGCATGTAAGGATGGAGATGTACTCACTTTAAATAAAAAGAAATAAGGATACTACAATGTTTTTAGCTTGAATCACATTAAATAAAGAAAACAATAACATCACCTGGTATACTGACCTGGTATACTGACTTGGCATCAGTAAGGTCCAATAAATATTAGAAATATGAACTCTTTAACATGTAAATACCATGCTTTAAGTGAAATGTAAAATTTGTTGTATTCCTGTTCTCCTAGACAGTTTTTACCCACAGCTAACACACCGACGGTGATTTTAAAATTAAAACTGTAGTTCTCTTGCACTTTTTTCTTTCAGTCTTTCTATTTTGTTTTTTTCTATACTGCCTTTATTTGTCACATATTTGTCACATATTTGTCACATTACAGCACAGTGAAATTCTTTCTTTGCATATCCCAGCGTAACTGGGGTCAGAGCGCAGGGTCAGCCATGATACAGCGCCCCTGGAGCAGATAGGGTTAAGGGCCTTGCTCAAGGACCCAACAGTGGCAACCTGGTGGAGCTGGGGATCGAACCGCAGATCTTCCGATCAGTAACTCAGTGCCTTAACCCTCTGAGCTACCACTGCCCCTGTTGACAATCTATCTTTTCTTTTTTTTAATTGCAAAAAAAAAAATTTTTTTTGGTTACTATTTTTTATTTTTCTTAAGAAATTACTAATTATTTTTTTTCTTGCTTTTTTCCTTTAATTTGTTTTTTTTTTCTTTAATTTCTCTGACAGGAGCGTTTGAATGAAAAGACTTGAGATAGCTTACATTGTTAGATACCAATGTGGTTATTAATATACGTCGCTCTAAAATTAATTGCTGTATTGGTTTCTAACAATGTGAGACAGCTCAAACTCTTTTCATTCAAATGCCTTGTCATGTTTAGAAAAATTCTGAGAAAATTTTTGACGTTTCAACTTGTACTAGTGTTATGCTCTCTTTTTATGTGTGTAGGCGTGTCGTGCTCTACATTTGCAGCCGAATGGCAGCAAACATGGTTTATTTTTGTGTTTTTATGTGTTGTCTTCATCAGGAAGCATCAGTAAAGTCACTTTTAATGTCATGCTCAGTTCTACCTGTGCCTATATTCAGTCATTATTAATTTTTTTGTTTACTTTTACTAATGTAAATATTTTTTTTTCTCTCTCTCACTCTTTCATTGATTACTCTTATCCTACAGTGTAAAAGTTTTCTATCTGAACTCTCCATATCATTCACAAACACATGTCTCTTACGGGAAAGAGGCCCAGCCATGATAAATCCGTCTTTCCAGTTCCAGCCCGGTCGGTGACCTCTGCATGATCACACGCACGCGCATGCACACACACGCGTGCACGCACGCACACACACACACACACACACACACACTCTGACATACTTCAATAGCAGGTTCTCTATGAGCTTTGATCTTTGTTTCTGTTGCATTATGTTTGATCTGCCTTAAAGTGCCTGTTCCTTAAATACTTTGCGTCATCATGACATTTAACCACAGATCTTGACCAGTGTGGTGTGATTAGAGGTTAGTGGAAGCGTGCTGCTGTGTGCAGGGGAATGATTATTCTTCCAGCAGTTTTGTTGTGGTAACATGTGAGTTGACTACATCCTGGGATGTGTTGTGGTTTTTGGGAATGATGCATTGATGTACAAGGTATAATGTATAGCATATTGGACATGGGGGTTTATAAGGTATTGGGGACTATATACTGTAGGCATCCTTATCACTAGGCAAATTTGATGGTTTGAAAATATAAAAAATATTTTCTATCTGTGTATTTCTGTTTCTCTTCTGAATGGCTAAAAGGATTTCTGGATTTTGCTGCAGAATTTTGTAGTTTGGCTTCACACCTATTTTCATTTCGCTGTTTAGCCGAAATTGTGTAAAGTTGAGAGCCTTATACAGTGCATAGGTCTGCAAGTATGTACATGTGATGCATGCACGTGAAGCAGTCTATAGACCCCGCACTGAGTGGATGTACACAACCAGTCAAAGTACACCCTTTCTAAGTCCATGGTCTTTCACATCTTTCTCTCTACACTGTAACACAATGATGAAGGCGTCCAAAATACGCAATAATCTCCTTTGAACAGTTGATATTGATATGTATATCTGCTACTTCTGCTCTGTAAAGCTTCATAACGGCTCTAATCTGAAGTGCTGTTTGTTAATTGGTGATTTCTGAGGCTGGTGACTCTAAATGAACTTCTCCTCTGCAGCAGAGGTCAGTTTTCAATCTTGCTTTCCAGAGAAGTTTTTCATGAGAGCCAGTTTCATCATGGAGCTTGATGGGTTTTGCAAACGCACTTGACACAATACTGTTCTTGCAAAAACTAATCCAGAACAGCCGAACATCGTGCCTCAAAATAACAACTGACTATTATTGCTGTTACTCAGTTACCTAATGCATAGTTTCATAGTTTCAAAATCTTCAGTATTGTTCTAGAATGTAGAAAATAAATAATTAAATAAAACGTGTTAAATTAGGTTTGTTGAAACTTTTTTCACTGGAACTGTATGTATAAGTATAGTAGCCTACTTGGGTTCAGGGTATCAGGTTTGGAGTACTTAGTTATGCCATATCGGGTGTCATGTATCAGGTGTAGGTTCTCAAGTATGGGTATGTGTTTCAGATACTATTATAGGTATGAATGTATGGGGGCATCAGGGATGAAGTTTTCGGTATTGGGTAGGGGTCTGGTACTCTACTCGGTTAATTACACCCATAAACAGTGCTCTGATACCAGCATGTGATCCGGCTTGCTTTAGTGTACGTTATTACGCTAACGAACAGACGCCACAAAATAACAGCAATCTGGAGGTGTTTCATGAAACAAAACAGCTGCAGAGTCTCCGCCAAAACAACAAAATATCTAAAAACCAAAACATGTTTAAAAAAAAAAAGTTTGTTTTTTTTTGTGCAAATTGTCGTTTAAAGGCGAACTATTAGAATTTTTTTATGCACAATAAAAACAATACTTATCCTTTTTTTTCTTTTTTTTTTTCTTTTTGCATTCTTGATCATTTAAGTTTTGTTGACAACTACTCAGTTCTTTTTCTTTCAGAGTTTTAAGTACCCAGACTCTCTCTCCCTCTCTCCCCCCCCTTCCCCCTCCCCCTTCCCCCTCGGCTCTCGCGCGGCACACACACATTTATTTTGATGCCCCTCAGCTTAGTTCCACCTGCTAAAGTTTACACAGATGAATGGCCCTGTCAGAATAAATGTTTTCCATTAATTTTCTATTCTTTTCTCTCTCTCTCTCTCTCTCTCTCTCTCTCTCTCAGTGTTTCAGAACTCTGTGCTGTAAAGGTCCGCCTCCTCCCAGACCAGAGTATGATGTAGTGTGTATCGGGCTCACAGGCTCTGGAAAGACCAGCTTGCTGTCGAGACTGTGTAGTGAAGCCACAGACAATATCGTACCCACCACAGGTCAACACACACACACACACACACACACACACACCACAGATTAAATCACCTTCCTGGGCGCACAGAAATTTTAGCAGATTTTTTTCAAAGGAAGTGGGGAACTGTAATGGTTGCCAGATTCATGATTTTAAGCTTCTTTACTGTCTTACAGTTTTGCACAGTTTGTGATGTGTGATGGAGAATGGACTTTTGCAACCCTGTTATTATTTGGTTTTCTGACAGTTTATTAGTAAATATATATCTAGCAGTTTGTTAGCTCTTTATATAGCAATACAGAACGTATGATATATTAAACATCAAGACATGATTAATATGAATGTTTTGCTGCAATTTATGCACTCATGTTAATGCATCTTTTTATTTTCAATACTATTTCACGAAGTCCTCCACAGTAATGCCATTATCTTCTCTTCATGCACGGTCACATCGCAGAGAATTGCACTAGATTTTGTATTGTGTGATTTTATTTTATTTTTTGTGTGTGTGATGATTTTTATTTCGTTTGCAGGTTTTAGCATTAAAGCAGTGCCGTTCCAGAACGCCATCTTAAACGTTAAAGAACTGGGAGGTAAGCAATATCATACAAAATAGGACTCTGTTATCCAAACCAGTGCAGATTCTATGACTTACCTGAATATTTTTTTGTATTAGCCTTTTATATATAATGTTGTATTATATAACATCAATTATACAACAATTAGTTACAACTGAGTAGTCAGATTGAACAAGAGGCATTCACTGAGTGGTGTTGGAGAACATAACAGCACTGTGACGTTTAAGTATACAGTATGTACCACTTGGCGTACCAGGGGTTCTACTACTAACTGTGGGTCGCAGAACGGATGATAGTAGGTCTGGACGTTCCACAGTACTGAGGAGAGAGCAGCTGCCTGCCAATACCCACATTCACAGACTACTAGTCACAGAAGCACTTTCAGCAAAAGCACACAACTGATAACGTCATATCATCTTAAACAACAAGCTGTTCAGTAATCACTTCTACGTTGTTCTGAATCGCCTCTAAACCTTCGAATACAAGGTTGAATCCTAAATTCCTCTCTAAACCCTGATCAATTTAAAACTACTTTCATCCCTGTTCATTACACTAACTTTGGCTTATCAGCTCCGCCAGTCGCGGTTACTTAGTTCCGCAAAGCGCGGAGGGATATTTGTGGGTGGAGCAAAATAACTGGTTAAATAAAGAAACACATCATAATTTTTTGATAATAAACGGTGTTGGTGGAATTGTTGTACAGTTGTACAATTCATACTTACTCTGTGCAAGCCTATTCACATTAGCTTCCTTTTAAGTTAAATAAATATTTTTGTTTTACCTTTCTGATCAAAATATTTGATTTTAATTTGAAATTTAATTTGAGCATAAATAAACATGGAAAAATTCACTAATTTTCCTAAAATTTAAATCAGTGATAATTTAAGGTTGTTTGTTGTTTGTTGGTTAAAACATTCTCACAACCTCTTTCTTTCTTAATCTAAATTAATTGTTTTAATGTTGAAGTATTTGTTTAATAAATATACTTCTTTACAGTAAATTTATTTTAATAATCTTTAGTAATAATATATGCAGTAATAATGTGTTTAAGGAAGTATCAATAATGTTAAAAAAAAAAATCAAAATATTCTTTTTCCCAATAGTTTAAAGTTTAAATACTTGTTTTGTTGTTATTATTGCGTATAATGAGACAGATTTTGGTAAACACGCACACCATCAGATGTGTGAAGCATTACTAGTCAGTACTTTTTATTCTGGTGTAAGGGATCAGACCCTCACACACACACACACTCACACACACTCACACTCTCACACACACACACACACACACACACACACACACACACACACACACACACAGGCTGGAGCAAACTGGAAACAGAATGTTTACCAGAAACAGCTGGTGTGACACGTTGCCCCAAAACGATGCCCAGTCATATGTTTGGTGAGTCAGAGGTCACCTTTGTTTGAACCTGAAGAGAAACAAAACACAAGGGATGCTACTCGCGTATGATCCAGGGATGTAAACAAATACGAACACGTAACACAGAGCACCTTAAGACTTTTTAGATGTTTAACATCCTTTCATTCGTCCTTATCAACCACCTGATCAGGGTCATGGACAAATTAAATATTCAAATGGTGCAAACGTTTTAAAGTAGGCCGTACGTCCGTGAATGACGATCCCAGCCTTAGGTGGCTTGGGGCCCACTACAGTTGATCCCCTGAACATTCATCAAGTGGAACGCTTGATCCTTAAAAAAAATCTACGTATAACTTGTCACCAACTTGCGGAAGGAGGAGAAAATTTCCCCTCCCCCCCCCCAATGCGTGTCTATATATACACAGACACTTTTAAGAAGGACAGATTGAAATCGTCATGGATGCCTCAGGAAGCTGTCACATTCGGAACGCATTCAAAGTGCAGTTCCACGCATAACACCAGATGTGTTAAATCGATTTCAAGATGAGCCGAAGAGGAGACTTTTGTGTATGTGTGTTACAAAGAAACGACAATGACGGTTTGGTAAATAAGATTGCATTTTATTTACAGTACTGAGCAAAGGCCATCAGCCAGCCATTGTTTCTTCTAAGTGTTTTTCCAAATGCTCCAGACTTTCTTGTATTTTTAATGTAGTTTTGAGGAATAGTTCAAATTCAAATTCAACTTTTGTTTGTCACATACAGTCATACACAGTACGATATGCAGTGAAATGCTTATATGACCGCCCATGACCTTAAAAATAAAAACTTCATAAAAACCTCATTTCTTCAGAACACCCAGTGCATCACAGCCTGCCACACCCAATCCAGCAAGCAAACAGTTGAAGGTTGTTGATCCAACTTCTAAATTCCCCAGATCCCAATCTGATTGACTACCTATGGGATGCACCAGACGAATAAGTCTAATCCTTAGAGGCCCCATCACACAACCCACAGCACCCGAGGGATCCACCTCTAACATTATATTAGAGCCAGACCCCTTCCAGGGGTCTTGCTGAGCCACGCCCAGAGCCATGCCTATTATAAGTACACACTTTATTTATGATGGGAATTTAATATAGTCTAGCTCATCAGAGTCCTGTTATTGGGTTACAAAATTATAATAACTCTCCTCTGAAAAAAAATATACAAGACCGTAGCACAGTAGGTGGCACAGTGGTGTAGTGGTTAGCACTGTCGCCTTGCACCTCTATGGTCCGGGTTTGATTCCTGGCCAGGTTCAGTGGAATCCATTTATAGGTAACCAAGTCAGCTCCTGAATTCATTTAGAAACAGGCATTCCTTGACCAACATCTTTTTCTATCAATTTTAACAAAAAGTTTGAAACTGAGAAATATAAAAAAAAAAAAAAAAACAAGGATGGAACCATGCGCGTCAGAAAACATATTTACAGCCTTTCCTCTAAAACTGGAGACTCCTTCCAATCAAGTGAAGTTAACATTTATTTCCAATATCAATTATTATTTTTCTTTGTGGCATGACTGCTGGACAAGTCTCTATGATTGAGCCGTTACTGTAGAAATGATAATATATTGGAAATGCATATAATTTTATGGAGGTAAAGAAAATTAATATTTCTGATTAAACAGAATTAAGACTTCAACAGCATCCCTTGGACTTTAAAGACATTTCTTTTGACTTGATAATTATCGATCCTGGACAATGCAAGAGTGCGGACCATTATACCATAATTACTATTTTTTTCTTTCTTTCCTTTACTTTCTCTAAAAGCATTTCCTCATGTAAGGAGGTACCATAATGGTAGAGTTCATCTAAAAATAAAAACAAAGTTACGGTGTGGAAATGTGCGTATCGTATCACACTTTACCGATGGTGCCACATCCATCCATTTCCCTCTCATCCTGCTTTGCTTGACGCTCTGCAAGGATCCGGTGTTGTATTTTTTGGTGGAATGAGTGATGCCAGGAAGCCAGGGTTGGGTGAGACTGGAGGGAGGGAGCGAAGGGGAGGGGTGGTGCTAGTGTATCAAAGCAGCCCAGGCGTCCGTGTGCGTTTCCCATCAGCCTTGTGACGACGACGTGAGATTCCGGAGGGTTTGACAGGCGAAGAAGCCCCACATGCTCGTGTTTAACTTCTCAAAAGCAACCATCTGAAAACACTTAACTCGCTTGCACTTTCCTCCCTCCATCCCTAAAGCACCCACCACCCCCAACTCCGCAGTTTCTGTTTCTTTGGAACGCCGGCCATGATTTAATGATTTCTGTGGCAATCGTGTGTGTATGGTTAATCACTCAAGATTATAACGTGTGAGCCTGTTCATGGTCAGTGATGTTTAGTCATAGGGTTTCTGTGTTTGAAATTAATCTTCTCTGACGTTTTTGTGTTAAGACATGGTGACGAGTGCTTCATTGCAGCGTTTTAACAGAAAACGTGTTATGGAAGAGGACATGGTGAACGAGGATGGAGAAAATGATTGTTGGATGTGAGAGTCTGCACATGTAAAGAAATGTCCTCATAGCTTATTATAAAGATGATTTGTCTCTCTGGAACGGAAGCTCTGAATTAAAAGGACAAATGCTTAATTACTTATAATACATGGTTGGTTGGAACGTTTATTTTATATGGAGCTTGTCAGTGGTTTCAGGCTGTTTTTCATTTCCCCCATAACCTTTTTTTTTTTTTTCCTTCTTACTTCACCACATTTTTGGCAGTCTCCACACTTCAAGCCTGAAGCATCAAGGCAATGGGGCACAGAATGGACAGAGCTTGTTACAAATATGTTTCGAGCAGTGTAAAGTGTGTACATTCATACGAGGCATGACTGAGAGCTCGGTTTGTGGTGTGACCGAAGGTCAAGAGAATATAGGGTGCTAAAACTATTTCTTTTGCATGTTTTTTAGAGTAGTTCTCTGTCACAAGTAGAAAAGAGTATCTTATGTTTCATCGTCGTATTCTAGTATCCCAGTGCTGTCTTTGACTGCGGTAGAGAAATTGTCTCAGCATCAAGTTCTTGAAAAACATAGTCAGGAAGCAGAGGGATGGCGCTGAAATGAAATTCATAAGCATAATCTTAAACATGTGTACTTTGTTTGGGATAGAAACGTTTTCTGAATTCAGAAAGCTAAGTATAAAGCTTTAAATGGACCTAGTAATCAGTATAAGGTGTTCAAACCATTTTTTATGTAAATGTAGAAAAAGTTTATTAAAAAAAAAAAGAAAAGCTCAATATTGCAAATTAAGTTTTGACAAGATAGGTTAAGAGTGTTGGATCTTTTTTTAAGTAGTTGATAACATCGCACATTTCAGCATTGCATATAAAGAACCTAAACATAAACACGGCATCATTTTGTTCATCAAGAAACAAGTTTTTTTTTTTTTATTTTGATATAATTAACATCAAACATCATCCTGATCCTGACTAGAAGAATAAAGTGCTTACTGAAGTCAAACCATTGTAGGATCTTTTCATCCCAGTTACTTTTTACATCATCTTCAGGATTGTTAGATGAACAAAAATGCTTGAAGAAAAACTCAAGTTAATTTTTTTTTTTTTTTTTGGAAATCGCAAAATATTTCAAAATTGCAAAACCAGCCAGTTGCATGAAGAGCCAAAGAGAAAAAGCTCTCAAGGGTTTCGTTTATATTTCAGCATACAAATAAACAGTAATCATTTTAACTCCCACATGTTTGAGTCTCTATCAACAGAAACATAATCATCACAATATTCCACATGTTACATTACAATCATTACAAAACCAAACAAAATATTTTTATAAACCTACAAAATGTAATCTACAGAGATAGGAATGATTGAGGAAGGAAGGAGATTCGAGTCAAGCTGGATAAAGCCAGAGACAGAGGGGTGAATGTGAAAGGACCATAACTTTGAAAGATCTCTTCCTATGAGGCTGTTTCCGCAGGGCACGAGGGGGAGAAAATGGAGATGGATTATTTTAACTAAATTTTTCAGCAGTTTGTGCTACAGTAGCTCTTCTGTGGGATCGCACCAGACAGGCTAGGCTTTGCTCCCCTTGCACGTCGGTGAACCTCAGGTGCCCGTGACTCTGTAACCGTTTCCTCTATTGTCCTCTCCTCGACCCGTTTTGGTAGTTACGAACCAGTGCATACTCGGAACATTCCACAAGATTCGAAGATGCTCTGACATTGACATCTAGACATCACACTTTGGAACTTGCGAAATCAAATTGCAACACTGCAAATTGCAACAGTTCAGGAACATGACCGAGTTTGATGTGTTGACTCACCAACACATCAAACTCTCCAGATCTCAAGCTGATCGAGCATTTGTGCTGGAAAAACAAGTCCAATCGATGAAGGTCCCACCTCTCAATTTACAGGAGCTAAAATATCTGCTGGATACCACGCACACCTTGAGAGGTCTTGTTGGTTTAAATGTTGATGATCGGTGTATACTCTAACCCCATAGTCATCCAACATGACATTTAAAAAAATTGTTTAGTGATATTTTGTGTGTCTATCAATGGAACACTGGTTCACTTAAGAAAACTCTGGTATCTTTGACAGTCCGCGGCTTTGAAATAACAAAAATCTAACTGATAACTGATATCAGGACAGATCTACGGTTGTGTAACCTTCCTGAAAAAAATATTACGTATACAATACCAATCAAAAGTTTGGAGACACCCAGGAAAGCAAGACCAAAACTTACCTCTGCTGCAGAGGAGTTCAGAAGTTCATTTAGAGTTACCAGCCTTAAAAATCACCAATTAACAAACAGCACCTCAGATTAGAGCTATTATGAAGGCTTGAAGGCTTTACAGAGCATAAGTAGAAGACACATATCAATTTCAACTGTTCCAAGGACTTTTTTGTCTCATTATTTTGTTTTTTATGGTTATGGTTTTATGGATTGTTTGGTCACTCCTGCTGCTGGATTTCAGAACACACTATCTATGCTCAAAATTTCAAAGAGTCCAAAATGTCTAACATAACTTTGTCATTGGCCGTCTTTGGTCGAGGTGACTCTAAATCAGTATCTGATAATGTGATCATGTCAAAAACTGACGCTCACAAGCAATGAATTATTGTATGATGTGCTGCCTTTTTTTGAGGACATGTAAAAAGATGAAAAGTTCTGTTTCAGTTCATTACTTTGTATCAAAACAAAGAAATGACTGCATGCTGTATAGAATCCAGATTGTGACGGTTGTTAATGAGATGCTACAACATTTTTTCCCATTCCTGTATAAAAATACTGCTAATGAAAGGTTTTGGTTGCTCTTGGATTGTATGGAGGCCAGAGTTTTTTTTTTTTTTTTTTTTAAATCAACAAAGTATAAAACCAGAAACAAATTGCTAAGTAATGAAGTGACAGGAACAGAATGTTAGGAAAGATGGAAAGATGCTTCATCTGAGAAGTAAGAAGAGCTGAACAGGTCAACGTGACTGTCAGTTGGGGATTAAACAGCTGCTTTGTATTTATGAATGTGGCTTTCAGAGGATGGAGCTCAGAAAGGAAACTAGGCAAAGAGCAATCTAAAATCTTATCTTTACTCTCAGCCATAATGCCTTGGTTGAGATACAACGTCATCTCCAGAAGAATGCTGAAGAGTAGATAAGAGGAAAGAAAGACAGAAAATAAAAGCGTAAACATATTTTAAGTGTGAGAGCTTGCTGAGGATCAGGAACGTTACACTGCATTGGACTTGGTCTAAGTCTGACCTCAGATTTTTTTATTAGTTTTTTTTTTTTTTTTTTTTCAAGAAAGGCTCAGGGCATGCGGTGATCAGCTTGCCGGGGTCTTTACAAAGGTCTTTAACATTTCCCTGTCAATAAGTCAGCCACTATGACCTCTTTTCCTGAAATGTCAGTCTCTGTTGATTTCACCCCAGTGACTATGTAGTACTTCGAGAAACTCGTCCTGCGCCACATTAAATCCAGCCTCGCTCTTGTGTTTGATCCAGATCACTTTGCTCATAGAGCTAATAGAGCCACTGACGACGTGATTACCATCATCGCAATTCACCCAATCTAGAGAACCTCCTGGAATATCAAGAGTGCTATGTGAAGATGCTCTTCATTTACTACATCCCATCATTTAATAGCATCAGCCCAGACATCTGCACAGGCATCAATGACTTCCTCAAGAACTGCCTGCAGAGAGTTAAAATTAGCCATTTACTAATTTATCTCCATTCTCCATCACACTGAAGTATTGGCACACCCCAAGATTGTGTGTTGTGTCCACTCTTGTTCTGATAAGAAACACAAATAAAATGTAAAGAAATATAAGTAATATACAAACAAGTAGAAGAGAGTGCGCAAGGAAAATCAACATATGTTAAAAACTTATGAGCAGTTAGTATAAAAGGGAATTCATAAAGAACGCGTTGCAGAACGTGCCGAGATCCGTTTAACTGGGTTGGAAATTAATATAAATGGAGAGATTATACTGTACTAAGCAATTTTACAAAAACTGAGACTGTATAAAAAAGGAGTTGCAAAACCTTAGCCTAGTGTAATCATTTTATAAGTTAATGTTTTACAGAATTATCGTCACCTTGCAAAAAATACTTTACAAAAGAAAGTATTCAATAAGCAATGCAGAAAATAAGTAAAAACTTTTTATATATTGTTTTCTTTTAAGAAATGACCAAAATTATAAACGTTACTTTAATTTAACGTCAATTTAATTTACACAGCGTTTTTGTGATATCTACTATAGCATGTCTTATGTTTTTTATAAAGCAGATTTGATGATGCCTTAAGCTTAAAAGGTGTAAAATGTCCTTCATTTTATATATTGAATAAACTTTTTTTGTTGTTGAAAAAACAGTGTTTTTAAAAACGCACTTTTTTGCTGGAAGTTTCTTAGCAAACTTAAATATTATGATCCTTATGATTTTTGAGAATTGTGATATGATTTATTTATTTATTTAATATCGACCACCCATAGTGGTGTGTTTGATTTCTCTGGCTGAGCTGCGATGTTTGAGCAAGACACCATTCAAGCAGGAATGTATAGTTTTGATAAAAGCACTGTGGGAGGAATAAGCAACATCAGCTGTGTGGTTGGTGAGAACTTAGGCAAGCTTTACCTAAGATTATGACCTCTGGCATGTAGACATCATAAAGTCAGCAGTTATTTTTAGATTTCCTGGGGCTTTAAACAGAAAGTCTTAATCAGTAACAGAGCAGTACATGACTTGTGCAAAAAAAAAAAAAAAAAAAAGTTTGAGGTTAGATCTAGTGAAGTTTTTCACTACGGTGAGCCAAAGGGTGGAGGATGTTGAAAGAAATTCCCTGGTCGCTAGTGAAAGCGATGACTCACCGAGCCCATCAGCACAGATGAATGGAATAGCATAATCCGACAAGCACTGAATAGTGGAATGAGAGCAGCCTCGGGGGTATTGATTGCAAAAGCACTGTGACCTTTTTGAGGTTCAGCCAAAATCAGCAGACCTGAAGATCCTGGAGATCCTCTGTCTGAGGTCCAAATCCATAGACTTTTTAGGAGGGGAAGAAACAAAGAATAATGAGATGAAAACATTAGTGAAAGAGTTGTCCTTGCCTCATTAAAAACATCAGTCCAGCAGTGACGGAAAGATGGACCAATCATGAATAATCTGGCGCAAATAAGTGGGGGCGGGGGGAAATTCCTGCTTGTTGGTAACAAACCAGTCTCAGGGCATTGTTGCAAAGTCTTCATTACATTAAAAAAAAAAAAAAATCACCAACTAGTCTACAAAAAAAAGAAGACTTACTAAATTAGTTTCTCAGTGGAGTACCCTTTTGATTGAGCTCTTCAATGTCTTAAACTGCCAGCAACAAGCACTAAAATATACAGAGCACTAACTTTGGTTTAGCATCCAAACAAAAATTAAGACCAACAAACACATTTCAGACCTAAAACATCTAGTGAGGTAGAACAGAGCTTAGTATTCCCATTATTTAATTTCAGCAGATCAAACTGGAGAAATTAAGGTATATGAAAACCTGACTTTTGCTTTTTGTTTTCTGTTTTTGGCCAACCACATTATACATTTATGAAAGTTATTATGCTCTAGGCAGAAAATTTAGAGAGATTTTCTTTTTTTTTTTTTAATACAGACTTGTATTCAATTTTATTTACTCTTTGTGGTCTGATTAATGGACTGAAGACATCAGTGACGAAAACAGAATGTTTAAAGATGAATGGACGGAGAAGTATGCGTTTATTCTCTGCTACAAATTCAAAACCTATGTCTCATCTGTTCCGAGTCAAAAGTGGTAACATGAAGCGGCAGCGAGGGACAAAACCGCTTTATATCATCACGTAAATAAACCATAAACGCTATTATTAATGGTTAAGCATTCAGTTGGAATTGCTGGCGCTGCTCTGTCATTTTTGTCGCTTATTCGAATTTTCCTTTGCTAAAATTTCTTGACATACTCCTAAAAGGAGATTTATGATTCTTTGCACTGTACATTCTGTACAAACAGATTGGTCTCATTTAAGTTTAGAATGATTGGTTGCTGGAAAATATGTGCTTGTGGAACAATGGGAGTGTGAGAGAGTTTCCTGGTCTTTCGTTAAACTTTTGTACTTGACGCAAAACTTGAAGTGCATGGGAGTGCAGAGTTTACACACTCACCTCTGTACCGTATGTAGTTCTGGAGGATTAAACATAAAGGTGACGACCAAGTAGACGGCTCATCAGCACCAAAACGTCTCCGTTTATTAGCTTCTCGAGGGGGACGTTGCAGACAAGCCTTTTTTCTCTTGCAACTTCTCTTGTCGTCATGATTGTTCTCGTGAGCTGCATCTCAAATCAAAAACTCTACACTTCAAAGCACAAGCCCGAAAATTGAGTATTCTGTAGATTTGAAGGTGACTAGAGGTTTTTAGAATCCGTTTACTGACTCAAATACGAGATCTGGCTAGTGATGATAATTAATAATGGTCTAGAATATCACATCAGAATGCAAGCCTGTGTTATGTAATGGGTCGGTGTTCTTCCCCTCCTGTGACACCAAGTCTCCCCTCTCAACTCCCTCGACCCCCCTTCCCTCACCCGTACAGCCGATACTTGGGATGGAAAATGAATGGATGATAACAGTTGAGCTTGTTTATTCTGTGGGGAAGCCAAAGTCACATGTGCTATACTGCCCCGACTATTTACACTGGTATTGCCCTCATGTAGATTTGTAGCGTTAATATCTGAGGATATAGGCATGCTAGGCTTCAAATGACAACAGAAAAGACATAGCAGCCATCTTAAATAAACAATCATAAATTTAAAAACAAGTATAACTCTGCCTTTAGTGAGGAGCAAATGATTAAATTGGGATAAACAAATTTTGTGTCTGGGCTTTTCACATTATATTCGTAGCTTGACAAATAGAAAAAAAAATACTTTTCTACTTTTTTATTATTATAGCAAAACTTTTTGTTGTTGTTAGGTAGCTCTTTTTCAAATTAATGCGCTTCATGGTGGTAGAATGAACAATAATGCACAAGCTACACACACTGACTGAAGTACGACCGAGACCGATTTTACAGTAAGTAGATGAGGGGCAGTCTTCCCAAAATAATGAATACACACATTTTCTGAAAGCTGGATAGTTGCCTGGAATTTTTGTGTAATTAGTTAAACGGGATTTCATTCATGGTTAAAGGTAACCTTTTGGGAACTGACCTGGCACCTTTTTGATGTTTCTTACATTGTAGATATTATTCATCAGTTCACCTGTTTTCCAATCAAGGCAAGTCAATAAACTTTGAACCTAAAATTTTTTTAACTCCTGTTTTTCAGTCTGTTAGGTTTCCCCACCCGGACGTTACACTGGAGCTCATACTTGCTGATTACATTATATTTTGTCCACTTCTGCTTTGCTCGCTGCAGTACGTACGTGCTGTAACACACCTGAGTCGGGTTCATCATCCCATTATGAGCTTTTCGAGAGGTCGCAGGTTGGATCAGACGAAAGTCCAACAAAAGGCTCCGTATATCAAAAACGGCTTTACAAAATCCTGCAGCTTTCCACCAAAAGCCTCTTGGAGCTGGTTTAAATCACGTCAGTGAGATCACGCTAACTGATCCCGTTCCTTCCTTTAGTGCTCTCCACATGCAGGAATTCTGAAAAAGAATATATAAATATAAATTAAGTAAAATCAGCAATAAATCCATGGAGCGTAAGGAGGATGCCTAGCTCCGGTCTGGAGATGTTTTGTAGAGCTGTCACTCCACGTAAACAGACAGAGCTGTAGCGAGTTTGTGATTAATACACTTCATTATTTTCTGAGGGACGGGAGAGGTCAGAGGCGCTTCGGTCTTCGTTTCTTCACAGTTTCGTGTCTGGGGCGCCCCCCGACCAGCATCCCACCCCTCCCTTTTGGCGACTCCCTCTAACCAAAGCCATGCTGCGTCTGTGCGTCTTGGTGGCCACATTTTTGTACCCTTCAGAAATTGCTCGGTGCAAGAGAAACCATATGTGCACTGTAAAAGCGGGCGCATTTGAACTGTGCTGTAGACTGGCCATCAGAAGAAATCGTTTTAATACTCTCTCAGGGTCAGCTAAACACGCTGCAGCGGCAAGAACCTCTTCCTCTGGATCGGACTCCCCCTTCACGCAGGCCCCCTGAGCCGAGGCCGGAGCCGGAGTTGGTGCTGGCACACCGGCTTGGAGTCATAAAAATACATAGCGCAAGAGCCGGAGTGAATATTGGGAAACACGAATTCTGTTTTATTTTTTATTTTGTATTTATTTTTATTTTTTTGTCCTTCCTCAATATTTTCCAGTCATGCTAATGCTGGGGTTATGTCGAAATTTTCTCTGTGCTTTCCACCACCATTGAGCTGCCAAGATGTTGTGTGTAACTTTTTATCACTACACATGTTTTTAGGGTTTATTTTAAAATAAATAGGAATTGGATAAAGTTAAATTTGGGGTTAATATAATGGGGAAAGTGCAGATTTAGTTCTTCAGAGGGTGTAAATTGCAAACTAAAAGTGAGAACAAAACATGGACTAAAACAAAGTGGCAAAACTTACAAATGATTTTAAATGATTTAACAGCAAAAACTCAACGCTGGAAAGAAGAAAGCAAAAATGTATAAAATAATATTTTAATCGTAATTAAAACTGAATTAACTAAGCTCTGTTTTTCATCACCACATCGTATATGACAGGAAAAGGAAACATCATCTCGTATGTAGGATTTAAATCAGGGAAACTGAAGAAGCATCAGACTACGTACACTATTAGACTGGATGTAAAGCTCTAGTCGGTGTGTAGAAGTAATCTTTCTTACTATAAAGGAGTTCAGCATCTCTGTTAAACATGCGCATGTGTGTGTGTGCGTGCATTTTTCAGGCGCGGACTCCATTAAGAAGTACTGGAGCCGTTACTATCAGGGCTCTCAGGGCGTGGTGTTTGTGTTAGACAGCGCCTCGTCTGATGAGGATTTGGAGGCAGCGCGCACGGAGCTCCACTCGGCCCTGCAGCACCCACAGCTCTGCACCCTGCCCTTCCTCATCCTCGCCAACCAGCAGGACAAACCGGCTGCACGCTCCGTCCACGAGGTACACATACACACACGTACACGAACATGCAAAGTATCAGCATGTATACATGAAATGATGCGCACTGTAAGGGTGTAGTTTTATCAATATTTACAATTATATACAATATTTTCAAGTTCACATGTAGACACTTTGAATGTGAATTCACACAGCAACACACTTTCATATCAGGAAAGCAGGAAGTGAATGGACATCTCACACACACACACACACACACACACACACACTGCTTATTTATAAGCAAGGTCTGCACTCTTGAGCATGACATCACACCCAAATGCACACAGGTTTCAGTGTGTGTATATGATAAACAGGAAGTGATGAAGATGATGGAGGTGATAACGTCACGCATGTTTCTTACACATAAGCAAAACCTGGCCCCTTTCTGTCTGCAACACAAACACCACACCCTGAGAGCGCTGATGGTAACGGCTCCATGACGTCTTAATACAGTCGGCTCCCCACACACACACACACACACACACACACACACACACACACACACGCGTGCAAAGCTTTCAAATGATTTGCATGTATTTATTATTTATAGGAAATTATTGGCATATACACACACAGATACAAGTGGCCTCCGACCTCTTAGCGTTGTACATTCTGTACAAACAGATTGGTCTCATTTCAGTTTAGAATAAGGAATTTTCGCAGATAAGAACCGACCGTGGTTGTACGAACATTTGTAGATGCCAACAAATTTGCGGAAGTAACTCATGTGTATTATACAAGAAGTAGACGTCAGTGCACCAGACTACAATATTTGCAATAATATATAAAATTTTCAGTGTATAAGTGAATGTATAAAATGTCTAAAGTCCGGTATATTCTGTGTGCGCGTGTGTGGAGTTGCGGGAGAAATGAGTCGGCCTCACCGGTTTCAATGAATCAGTCCGGGTGCACGATGATGGATAAAGCTGTCCTGATGGAGAATAATCCTAATTTCGGAAAGTCCTCAACAAAATTAAGTTCACAGTCCAATACAGTGGAAAACAGCTCTGAGACAAAATGGCTTCCGGGATTCCCCTCACAAACTTAGTTTGCAGTCTAAGTAAAGTCTGTGCGTGCGTGCGTGCGTGCGTGCGTGCGAGTGCTAGCTCTCTTTGAAAAGAATCACCCTGACAGGAGAGGAGGAAGGGGGGGTTATTTCGTATACACTTACGAACAAAACCGACTTATGAACATGTTCCTAGCACAGAAATTGTTCGTAAGTAGGGTACAACCTGTATAAATACGAATATCACATCACACACACTGTGTACAGTCACATGACCTGAGAGAGCGTAAAAGACTCATGGAGACACAAACACAGACGCCAAGATTATCACAAGCTCAAATCCTAGCCCTTTACCCGGCTCTTTACCTTTTTGTCTCTACAGTTTATAAAAGTTGCTAAAAAAGTATTAGCATCAACCAGCCCTGTGCATCCATCTTTAAAGAATTAACTTGTTTGCAAACACTGACAGATCTCCAAGCACCGCAGGCTTCCCCACCATCCCTTCATCTACAAGTCTCTTTGCATTCCTTCACTATTTCACACTGTGAGAAAAAAAAAAAAACGAGGCTCTGTTTTGCAGAAATTACAGCTTGATAATCACGTTTTCTCATCCCATGCCATAACAGCCCATCTTTCTGTTGCTGTGTTCAACGTCTTAACGCGTTTCAGGTTTGATTGCGGATCTGAAACACACGCGATGACACTCGAAACTAATTTTAAAACGCTGTCAGTACGAGTGAAAAGTTGGAACGTGTGGTATTTTTCTCCTGTTGCAGATTTTAATATTACAACCTCCTTTTTGGGATTACTCAGATCCCATGTGTTTATTTCTGTGTGTGTGTGTGTGTGCGTGTGCGTGTGTAGTTTGAATCATAGCTGAGTTGAACAGCAGAAAGTTGGACTGTTGAAGTGTAAGTATGTACACATGCTAGCTCTCTTTCTCTGTGTCTCTCACACACACACACACACACACACACCACACACAAACACATTCACACACGAGCACATCTGTTTTCTGTGGTGGTGGTGAACTTGGCCTGCGGGCTGCAGGATACAAGCCAATACACCGAGCGCTAATTAACTAGCCATGAAGTTATCCTGAGTGAGCAGTAAATATCAGGCTTTGGAGAATAACACATCCCAGTTCACTCGTGGATGTCAGAGCGAGGCTCTCGCAGTTGGCTGCCCTTTTTCTCGCTCCCTACTGTAGATACAGATGCCCTTTTTTTTCAATTTAAACCTAAACAAAGGGTTGAACTGAACACCATCATTTTAATTTACAACAGATCACAGTGCAGCGTGATTCAGGATTGTGCAACATTTGAGTTTATTAAATTAAAGGTACTGGGGGAGAAACTGAGAATCATGGAAATTGACACTCCCTTGGTCTCCTGGATAATGGACTACCTGACCTGCCGTCCCCAGTATGTTCGTCTACAAAACTGTGTGTCTGACACCGTGATCTGCAGCAC